>LPNX010029337.1:154647-326957 GCA_001517045.1 Pseudotsuga menziesii
TCACACAAACAGTCAGTTCCAGCAGATTCAACAACATAAGCAGAATATGTGGCTGCAGTTGAAGCAACAAAAGAAATAGTATGGCTCAGGAAGATACTTGAAGATTTGCAAGAAAAACAAGAGGACTCCACACCATTGTTGATCGACAATACTTCTACAATCAAGCTGGCTAAGAATCCTAGATTCCATGATCGAACCAAACACATCAACACAAAGTATCATTTGATTCGACATCATGTAGAGGCCAAGACAGTCCATCTTCGACATTGTTCCACAAATGATCAAATTGCAGACATCTTCACCAAAGCGCTTGGACGAGAAAAGTTTGAAAGATTCAGAAACATGCTCGGACTTACGAACACCCCTTCGAATTAAGAGGGGGATTGTTAGAATATAATCCGTAGGGATTATATATTTTGTAAATAAATAAATAAAACTGATGTAGGAAGCTGAAAAGGCTGGGCGGAAGGTGAAACTCAACCGTCCTATGAATTGTATAAATATATGCATTAGTAAGGGAATAATATTGAATCAGGATTTATACCTAACACCTTGTATATGAGGTCTAAGTTACATATATTAATAGATTAAGTGCTTTACACATAATACAACTTGTCCTCTTAATCATGTAATTAGAGATCTATAAGATAGGATTTAGATCACTTTTCATAAGTCTTTTGTTTGACTATAAATCATGTCTACTTTTATATAGTATTTTCTGAGAAGGAGTTGTGTATTTATAAACAATCATGTTTACTATTTCTTGTAACTGGACATTTCTTAGTTCACACATTTTTGTGGAGATCAAACTAGACTTAATTCCATTCAACTTTTATACTTCTTTTGATAGCCATTTTGATACCTTTCCTGCCCCAGTTCCTATTATAGTAAATGCTTACCCTCAAAATAATCAAGGAGAGTGGAATTAAGATGATTTGGTTGATTTATGTACATTAGTTAGTGTATGTATAATATTGCAAATTCTTCTTGATGTGGTCACTTTCTCAAAATAAGTTCATTACTGTTTATATCCAGACATTTATAAATAGTTTGATGTTACTCTGTCTAGACCTCTGTTTTTATTAACTTAACTAAGTTAGATCCTTAGGACTTCAACTTAAGACCTTTCAATATTTGGCTTATTAAAGTATTACCATGACACTCTCTACATTTGCATATATTTTGTAGCAACTCTAATCCTACTAACCCCGGTTGATAATTAAATATTAGGTAAATTATTCAAGACAATATTTTGCCCAACAAGGGGAGGAAGGGGTGTTTGATGGGCCCAGAGGACGGTGTGACTCTACCACGATTGGTTGAACAGGAGTCAACACAACTTGAGGCATCAAAGGTGGGGTAGGTGGCTCAAGGTACCACACAGGAATCCCCAACATCAAATTTGGTAAATTTATAGTAGCCATGATAAGCTTACTCACGATGTCGGATGGTGGGAACAAGAAAGGAATCATGTGGATTAGGAAAGAACCCCAATAATTCCTGGGTGATATAGTTTGGGGTTGCGACTGATTTTGTTGTGTGGTTGGGATGGTACTGGATGAAATAGTACACAACTCGGTAGTGTCAGTTAGCACAGACGGAGGTGGAAGATATGGAAAGGTGTCTACCATGGGCACTTTGGAAAATAATCCTAGTCCCACCGCGGATAAGGACGGGATGGAAATGTTGTCTGTGGTGGTATCAATGGTGGGGATGACATGTTCAAGTGTGGCCGGTCCTTGTGGATCGTAATAAGTTAACTAATTGACCTTCATGATCTTTCCATCATGAGGGATGTTGGCCTACTTCTCAAAACTCTCGCGACCTAGGTTCAACAATACAAAACCAACACAAGACCCAAAGACATCGGCTCAATAGAGCAAGCTCAACCGAAAACACATATGAGGTAGTTGAAGTCTCACCTGAGATATCTTAATGTGTAACTGCCATAACCATGTTTCTATAGTTGGTGAAGGATTACAGTCCCTTAGCGTGCATCCAAGGTGCTCGACAAAGATGGAAACATGGATTATTTCACTACTCGACAGAGGTGCAACAATGCACCATAACAGCGTGCAACACAACCTTGTCCTTAATAGCTTAACAACTGGTGCAATAGTGCGATGCAATTGATCCCTTAATAGTAAGTGACCGTGATGCAACTTATATTATTACTTGATAGTGTTAAACATGAACTAATACAAAATGCTTCAATGATGCTTAGATATCCATTCATTCATTGCTTATCAATATTATGACATTCATTCAAATAATAACCATAAATAATGCGAGTAATCAAACATTCAACATTAATAGTTTAACATTCACCACAACATCCAATCCTTCATTAACATAGGAAATAATGTGGAAACCCATCTAGGAAAAACCACCAAGGTGCTCTTCATCTAGCATGAGAAATATAGGTAGCACCTTGAAGTCTGCGACTTACAGACTGTTTAAGATATGTCATTTGGATCATACTCTTCTTGCTCTCATGCTCTCTGGTTTATTCTTCTATCTACTCCTACAGATCCGCACATAGCCTGGATCGACTCTTCTACTCTACTATCTGCACACTCAGTTGCAGAATGACTCTACAAAATGGTCTATGCACTCAGCTGTAGATTCACGGCTCAACAACCTTCTACTATCAAACTCCTCTCTAATATTTCACAATAATTCTACTCTTACCAACTCTTAATGAAGCTAACCCTTATACAGAGTGGGTTCCTCCTATTTATAGAAATTTACAACATCGCGTAGGGTCGATTGAGTATAGCTCAGTTATTACATTCCGAAGTAGCTACAAAATATATTCTACTATATTGATGACAGGCCATATTGGCCACAAAAGTCCTATATTACATTGATCATGACCATAAATAGCTGTGGAAATGTCTTTTAGCCTGCTTGTACAGGCCGTAACTAGCCGCAAAAACCTATCCTTTAGTCTTCTATCGACTCTAAATCTTGCAGTTTTCTGACCTACCGCTTCTTAGTCTTAACTCTTTTACCTGGCATATTTCCACCGACTCTAGGTGCACTTTCATCATCGCATCATTCATCGTCACAAATTTCTCTTCTCTGCGGTTCCCTTCCATCCTTTACCTACTTTTATCCCATTACGCGCCCACTTAACCTCTTACGCTTGCGCTTCAAGTTCTTCCTTATGCACTTTCCCTGCCTAACAAGGGAACATGGGGAGTCAAAAGATGGTGGATTCCATGTCTCTCATGGCATACATGTAGCTACGTCCAAGGAGGAGGTTATAATCAAGTTGGGCGTTAATAACCTCAATGTCAATTAAAACCGTCTTAGCGACTAATGAAATAGGAACATTTGGAAGAATTCCCTCGGCCTTGGTGGAGCGCCCATTGTAGGCGTGGAGTGCGGTAGTGGATGCTTGGAGGGTAAGGGACCCAAGTTTCTACCAGAAAAAGTTGACATAACATAGGTCGATGCCCCTTCATCAATGATATAGTGGTGCATAACCAAATTTTGAATTGAAACCAGAATCTAGAAGGCGATGGTATATGACATTCGGGATTCTCCTTGGTCCAGATCAAACGTGATCAATCTAGAATCAGAGGGATCAACGACCCCTAAAGTGGATAACAATGATTTCCGTTATGTCAGGAAATTTTTGAGAACCTCTAGAGCGGACATGGTCATAGGTGATTGGGCCAAGTCATCAACGATGCTATAGTTCAGGGAAGCTTGAGCAGTCAAGTTGTTGGTGATGCGTCATATAGGAAACCATGGACCTCTAGATGCCCCATCAGTGGGGGGTGTAGGTAAGTGGAGGGGCATGTTGGAAGTGTTGGAAGTGGATTCCACTGATGGGTCAGAGGTTCCCATGGAATATTTGTACTGGTTTCGCCTAGTTTGGAGGTTGACTTCTTTGGTTTACAGTGTCATCAAGTGATGGACACTAGTCTCAATAGGAGGAGCCGCGGTGGGGGTTGAGGGAGATGCGAGAGCAAGTGGATCCAAGGGTGCAATGGAAACCAATTATTAGAGTGGTAATGGATTTTGGAGGACCTAGTGGTGCTAGCTTGGGCCATGGCATTGGCACCCTGTCGAGCCTCGTTTTGGAGAGACTGGCAGGCATGAGCCATGTGAGGGAACATATGCATATAGTGACTGAAGGTATTACACAGGGCACACAGATGGTTAATCTGTAATTGCAGGTTCTTTCTCGGTCGATTAGGTTGTTGTGAATTCTATGCCAGTGTATTTGCACCATTGTTTTTGGGGGGGTTAGGCTGTTGGTCGCCTCTTTGCGGTTGGTTGTTACCTCGGTTTTTCTTACCCTTCCCTTGTTGGTTATTAGGGGCGGGTTTGTTGGGAAGGTTCTGCTGAACGAAAACCTGTCCTATGGAAACTAGAGGGGATGGGGAAGGACCCTATGCTTGTTTCATTGGTGGTGCATAATAGACCGGAGGAGCTAGGGGAACTGTGAATCCGGCCATTTGGCCCGAATACACTTGTGTCGACCAAGTCGGCACACGGGTGGGATGATTTGGTGTGTGATGGGAATAGGAGGAGGAGGCTCGGGACTGAGCCATCATCCGTGAGTAATCAGGGGTGTGGTTTGGTTGTACAACATTATGGGTGTTTCCTGGGTGTGGTGGAATCACAGGGGGTGACACATAGTACTAAGGGTGTTGTGAGACAGAGCTGATGATACCATCTGCTACATGGGATGCCCCCGACGTATCGCGGTGGGAAGTGCAGGCACGTGGAGCATCTAGTATGATGGTATATAAATACCCAGACTGAGCGTAGATTAAATCACACTGTTGGGCCTTTAAGATGGCCTCCTCCTCATTTTGGGGTCGCTCAAAGGCTACGCCCTTGGCTATGGGTGGAAGCAATATTTTTAGGAATCAATTGAGGAAGATCCTATTATCCAGTTGGATCTTGCATAGGTTGCGTCATTGTCACCACTCATGGATGTGATCTATGATGTGAGTAGCGATATTATGTCGGTAGGATAATAGGATTTCCATGCCCTCATCATATCGGATAGGGAGTTGAAAGTATTGGAGGAACATGAAGGATAATGAAGTGAAATCAGGGTAAGAAGCTTAGGGAATTTCAATATACCATTTTTCTGCAACACCTGTAAGTGTGCATTGGAATAACCTCAATCAGATGGAGTCATCCACAATACTGTTTGAGGGACATCATAAATGTAATGACATGATGTGGTTTTGGGGGTCTTCCCCCACCTTTCCCTCAAACTTTGGGATGTCTAAAGGAAGTTTGGTTGGCATGGGAGGCTAGTGAGGTTGATGACTGATGGGGTCATTCATTAATCTGGCCAAGTCTGGTAAATTCAGACAAGCCATGAATGGCAGACTCGATCCGAGGTTGGTTAGGGATGGATTGACGATGCTGTCGGGATTTACAGGACCATGGTGTCTATTTGTGACTGGGGAAATGAAAGGTTGACCGCCCTATAGGGATTGGCGGAGTGGTTGCAGAAGTGGAAGGGCCACTGCCCCCAGTCATGAAGGGTGGAATGGTAGGGATCGTGAGAACTGATGTGGGGCCACTACTAATGGGTAGCATACCTACAACAGTATGAATAGTGGTGGTGGGTCCACTAGTGAGGATATTTGTGATTATGGGTGGCAGAGACATGGGTCCTCCGCCAACCATCCCTCCTTGGAAGGGATCAGGATGGATGCCATCCATGGGGCTAGACAGGGCAGCAAACAAATTGGGCTCGGATTGGAAGGAATTTGAATCTGAATCAGAGGTAGTATGTCCTTCTGAAGGTGAGGAAGGTTGTCAAAGTGAGCCTCGACAATGGTGGTATAAAGAACCAAACTGAGGGGAGTTCCCCCTAAGTCGAGAGGAAAATCGTGGTGAAGAAATGGTGGCTAATTGTAGTAAATGGTAATGAATTTTGGAACCCATTTTAAATCAGCTTCCTATTGGTTCACAGGTAGTCAATCGACCGCCAATATTTCCAGAAGACAATGCTTTGGTTTTTTCCTCACAAGGGTGTATCTATTCAATTTGGTGGGGGTCGTTTCCCATTTCACCTAACAATTCCTCTTGTTGGCTAGCTACTTTGGGGTTCATGTGGTACTCCTCATGATGAGTTTTAGGGAAAATCCCAAGTAATTCCCATAGTTGTTGCAGATGAGACTTATGTCCCAAACCAAATTTTTGTTAAGTAATTTTGGTTACTTTTAAGGTTTCGCTCAGGGTCATGAACCGATTTTGGTTGATTATTTGGTGTGGTTGTGTGCACTTGTGTATGAAATTGTTACTTTTACTTTCAAATGTGAAATGGACACATAATAATTGACTGAAAAATAAAATCAAATAAAAACAACATGCAAGACAGACAAGGGTCTGAAAATAGGTGACTGACTATGATGCTTGCAAACCAGTAGTGTGACTACCCCAAATTCGTATCCTTCACATCAAAGAGGGAGTGATGGGATCTCAACAAAGTGGAAACAAGTCCACCCATAGATCCACAGTTCAAACCCCAAGTGCCCTATGCTCAACAAGGAGGATGTGAATGCCGTGAGCCCCCTACGATATCTACTCCCCATAGCCTCCAAAGTCACTTGTTTTTAATTGAAGGGAACAATAATAAAATGGGTTCTTATTACTAAACTTACTCAACCCCCCATCATATCTCAGAATACCTTGGAGGGTGATGACCGAGTAGAGGAGGAGGGGCTAAATAAGTGTGTTAATTTCCAACTTTTAATAATGAAAAACAGTTTGTAAATTGCAAAAATTAACACAGAAACAGAAAGATTGCATGTAACAATAAAACAGTGGCGACTGGGTCATTCAGATAGGAAAAACAAAGACAACTGGGCTCAGAAACAAATAGGTCGTGTCTAATCCATTGGATAGACGCAATTGGGTTGCTCAAATAGGTCACACAATGGAGACTAGGTCACTGCTGCAAAAAAAATAGATGCGACTGTGCCCTAGGAGGAAAGTTGTGCCTTTCAATGGCTGAAGTCGTGACCTGGGTTGCAGGTTTCGACCTGAAATCTACGACTGGTTCGCGGGTTTCAGCCTGAAAGCAGCGACTGGGGCCGGAATTGGAGAAATAAACAAAAAAAGGCTGTCAGAGGCCAATAGGGGCAGACACTGGTGTTGTACAGACTCAGATCGGTTTCCTGGGGTCTGATCAGTGACGACTGAGACTCAAAATAAAATAAACATCTGCAAAACAAGAGGATCGAAAAGGATCGAATCAGTATGGTCTCCAAAATTGTAGTCGGGTTTTCACCCTAGCTACGTGCAAAAGCACCTCCCTTCCGTCAATGAGACAGAAGGGTAGAGTTCAATGGAAAAGAGATAGCTGCAAATAAAGTATTAGTAACACAATAAATAATAAGAAGAAACAACTAAACTAAATAAACAAAAACATGACAAGTATACCTTCTGTTTTTCTTGAAAATGGGCCACCATGCCCTAACTTGGAATGGGACTGCCTCTCCATAGGCTTGTTAGTACAGAGGATTCCTCAACATACTGGATGGGAGATGGTGGGGTGATGGAATGGTTGGCAAAATGATGTGAGTATTTTGAGAATAATGGTTTCTCAACGTACTCATGAAAAAAGAATAATGGCAGAAGGAATAAGTGAATCTTATGATGGAGACCTCCACACTATTTTATAGTTTTTTCTGTCGTTTTCTCTCTTTTAGGGTTTTGGAACCCTATTTAGGGTTTTAAGCCATGTTGTGGGTTTTTAAGCCCTTTTTGTGTTTTTTTCCCTTTTGTGAGCTTTTTAGCCCTTTTGTGGGGTTTTAAGGCCCTTTTTGATATTTTTGGGGCTTTTTGAGAGAGAGTAAGGTTAAACCATAGTTATGGAAGTCAAAAATGAGGGGAAAATGGTAGGAAAAAGATGTATGTATGTGGTTTAGGCCATGTAGAGCTAGTTGAGCAATTTTTTTCATCAACAGGGCGGATTCCCTGAATAATTTAGGCCGATAAGCCTTTGTAATGTTATCTGTAAAATTGTTACAAAGGTTATAACGAACTGCCTGAAACCCCTCTTGTTGAGTTTAATATCCCCTGAGCAATCAATATTTGTCGAAGGGAGGCAGATAACTAATGGAATCATTTTGGTCCATGAAATGTTGCACTCCATCAAAGTCAAGAACCTACTAGGTATGATGGTAAAACTAGATATTTCCAAATCCTATGACAAACTTAATTGGCAGTTCATTCGTAAAATGCTAGAAGCCTTTGGATTTAGGTTGGATTGGATTAACTGGGATATGAATATGGTTTCTGCTACCTTTTTCACTATTCTTCTGAATGGTGTTCCTTTGAGGATCATCAAACCAACAATAGGTATAAGATAGGGTGACCCCTTGTCCCCATTTATGTTTATTCTCACGGCTGAAGGTTTAGGCCAATTGATAGTGACCTTAAGAGACAATAATTAAATTAGAGGGGTAAGCCTCCACCCACGGTTAGGAAAACACACACATCTACAGTTTTTTGATGATACCATGTTGATGGGACACCCCTCTATCCAAGAAACAAGGAATTTCAATCAATTTCTGGAATACTTTGTTAAATCTTTGGGTCTAGAGACAAATGAGCAGAAATATCATGTTTTCTTTTTCAATACTCCCAGAATTACTAGAAGGAATATTTGTCGAATTCTGGGATGTAAGGAGAGCTCCCTTCCATCCAAATATCTAGGGACCCCTCTAACAAATTCAAATGCTAAGAAGGGTTCCTAGATTGACCTTCTGGATAGTATGAAGAATCATCTAATGAATTGGACCCTGAGGCCTCTGAATTTGACAAGCTACCTGATACTGGTAAAATATGTCCTTTAGGCTATGTTGGCCTATATTTTTTCTATGATGCTGGAACTTAAATCCATATTGAAGGAAATCAGGAACTTGCAATGAAAATTTTTATGGAGTGGTCCCCAGGAACTTCGAAAGTAGACTTTGGTGAAATGGGAAGCAGTTTGTTCTCCAAAAAACCAGGGAGGTATGGGACTTAGATACCCTGAGAAATCCAATGAGGTGAGCAGGTCCAAGCTTTGTTGGATATGGGTCTCCCTTTCTCAAGAGCCGTGGGCCAAACTTTGGCACTCTAAATACGTAGAAGGATGGGATAAACAATACCTCATAAGATTCTTTGAAGACATCTTGGGGTCCCACATTTGGAGAACGGCTTAGCATGGGAGGAAGCTTTTCCAGGATCATAGTTTTTGGGAGGTTAGGAATGGTGAAATGGCCAGGATTTGGGAGGATACATGGAAACAACTGTCTCCTCTAGATTGTGGGAGATATTTTCAGCATATCGAGGAGGGATGCATCTCCCAGGGCTTTGTTAAGATTTGAGATGTATGGGAAAATCAGGAAGTCACTCAACCATTTCATTTGTGGGCTACTAGGGACTGGTGGGAATGCTTAGTCCCATGGGAAGAAGTGGACCGTCTAGATAAAGCCCTAGACAATAGGTGTATAAGATGGAATGAGGGAGAGGATAAAATGCACTGGGGATATACTCAGAAGGGGTCCTTCACCCTAAAGGAAGATTACGATATCATGACAGACGCATACGATAACCCAGAAGACCAAAAATGGGGAAACATTTGGTAAAAGAAACTTTGGCCTAAGATAACCATATTTTGTTGGTTGGTGTTAAAAGACATAATTCTAATGGGAGAAATTTAAAAAAAAAGAGGGATGGCAGGCCCATATCGGTGTTTCCTGTGTGAGTTGGAAGATGAAACTACGGAGCACCTCCTTGATACTTGTAAGCTTGTATCTTCCATTTGGGATTCTAGAGCGGAGATTTTTCATCATTTTGACTTGGTTAGACAAAACCCAACTAGTAGATTGTTTGCATGTGGTTTGCATGGTCTAGCAAACCCTTTCAAAACCGAATCCTCAACCGATTATGGGAAATTATCCCTCATTTTATTCTCTTGGTAGTTTGGAAGGAGAGGAACTCAAGAACCTTTTAGGGGAAAACCCAGCCTAAGACTAGGGTTTGGGGCTGCATCATGAGTAAAATGAAGGAGACTGTCTGCTCGGAGGCTTAGAAAAGCACGGATTGGGACATGACTGAGAGAAAATATTCCATTTTTTAGGCCTGGGATCTTTCTGGACCAGCGCATTCAGAAGTTTGTAGAAGAAACCTAGCTAGGACTCCTGGAAGTTAGGAAAAATGGATTCCTCCACCAATTGGTTGTTTCAAACTTAACTTTGACAAGGCCTCGAAAGGAAACTCGGGCCTAGCAGGATATGGTTGCATTATTCAGGATGGTAGAGGAAAAACGCTAGGTTTCAGGTATGGTTTCCTAGGATGGGAAACTAACAATACGACGAAAGTGGAAAATTTATTACAGGGCTTGGATATGGTTATTGAGAACAGATGGACCCCTGTAATCATTGAAGGGGACTCTCAATTGATTATCAACCTCACCACGAAATTGTTTCACGTGTCCCAGAGTGTTAAGGTGGCGTCGTCATGACGTTTGGAAGACAGACTAGAAATTCTCAGGAGTCTCCTAACTGATGGACTGGCGGTCCGTTCCTCCATGTCAGACATCAAGGAAATAAGGTTGCTGACATGTTGGAAAATATGGGATTTGAGACTCACTAGGATGTTCAGGTGAAGGATTGGGCATGATCTCTTATGAGACCTAACGGGACAAGTGTATGGTCCTAATGAACCAGGACATGCAAGGTACTCATGACACTATCCAGTTAGGACACTAGGAAAATCCAGAGGTATTCAAAGCACGTGGCTAGACGAAGGTTTGGGAAGTTGGGCCATGTGATGAACATGAGTAACATAACACACCTCTGCATCGTCATTAAGAACCCCCCCAACCGACAGTTCATGGTATGTGTATACATGAAAGGTGGAGAAAGGAATTTTGATTGTTGGTATGGTAATATCATTTTCAGGACTATGGATCAGGTGTGGATTATCATGAGCGGGATGGAGATCCTGATGAGACTGAGAAGGAAATTACTACTTATGAACGTGGAAGCTGACGGGCATAACTACATAGGCATTTCATACTGGTTCCTTGTTGCTATTCGCATTATGAGGCGAGTGACTCTGTATAGGCTACGCGATATTTCCATGGAAGGCAGGAAAATTCAAGGGAAATGCCTCCTAACCTAGGAGGAAGGCTCAGGAAAAGCTTCTAGAGTGCAACAGAAGTCCCTGTGGCAATCAAGGATGTTTGAATTAAAACTCTCGCAGGATATTCAACAACGCATTACTGCGACTGAAAAGCAATTATGAGAGGAACTAGACCATGAGAAGCTGCATGTGGGGTGTTGTAAAGATGAGGAACAGATCTTATACCTTGAACACACTGTGGGAAGGGTTAGCCTCTACGAGAAAATAATCTCTCTTCTGGGTCATGAAAAACCCATAGGGAGGTCAGCCTAAGATAAGATAAGCAAAGCTTCGGAGGACATAGACCAGAATCAATGACAGACATCCATTACTGAGGATATTCAACATATGAACTCCAAAGTTGAATTCATAATCTCTCATATGGGCTTCCAGGTCCCGGAAGCGCCCTCTCCTGCGGATGCCCAGAAGTCTAGAGCATTAGCTCGAGCTTGGGGTTGATGCTCGATCTCTCATACATTCTGTTGTGATGGTCTGTGTTGGTTACACATGTGATCCTTCTGTGGATAAAGTTTGGTCTTCCCTTTCTAATGGTTTAAGTGTGGTAGGTGTTTTATCTGAGCCTGTGGCAGCTGTAGGCCTAAAAGTTAAAGTGGCCTTTAGACAATTGTTTAGGAGGAATTTTGGTCCGTTTTTGTATGGATTCTCAGTCTATTTAGTCATTTTTGGGCTGTTGATCAGAACGTTCAACATTAGTTGTCTAGAAGGCTTAAAAGTAGTGATCTGATCAAGTGAAATTCTCTCTGGTTGTATTTTGTTTCTAATATTAATATAAATTCGCACTCTTACTTACATTTTTTTTATAATTGATTAATATATAAAATTTACACGTAATCTTAAAGATAATTTATTTTTAATATTAATTAATAATTAAAGTTTAAGATGATTTATTTTTAATATTAATTAATAGTTTAAGTTTAAGATGTTTAATTTTTAATATTAATTAATAGTTAAAGTTTTATATATTTAAAAATTAATTATATTATGTTTGAATGATTATGAAAACTAAACTTTAGGATGATTTATTTCTAATATTAATAAATAGTTAAAGTTTTATAGTTAGAAATTAATTATATTATATATGAATGATTATGTAAATTAATTAATTCAATAGAAATAGATTATAATTATAATGTATTTGGATATTTATTGGATATTTATGGGAAAGTGTAATAAATTTAATTATTTAAAATATAATATATTTACATTTGAATTTGTGTGTGTTCCGAAGTTTATTATATGGTATTTAACGGATTATGGGAAGGTGTAATTAATTCAATTGCTTAAGATCTATTATATTTATGTAAATTGTAAAATGACTTTTTTATATATGTAATTAAAAGTTAAATTTTTTAATAGTTAATAATATAATATGTTGAGAATTAAGAGAAGGTGTGAACAATTTAAATGTAAAAAAATTATTATGTGGAAGAGGATGATTTAGTTTTCCTATGTTATTAACAAAATATTTTTAAAATTAGAAGTCAATTATGTTGCATTTGAAAAATCATAGAAAGGTGTAATCAATTTTTCTATTTAAATATTAGTTTTTTTCGAATGTTGAATTTGAACATATGCATTTCTTTCTTTTTCTTTCTTTAAGAAGAATGGTTTTTTTATTAAAAAGTTTGTGTAGCTTTGTTGTTCGATATAATAACATAAAAGAAAAAATAATTGTCTTTTAATCTATAGTTTAACATTTGTCAAAAAAAAGAATTTATAAAAAAAAATCCAATACTAGCTTTTGCAGAGGATGTCCATAAGTTTTTTCTAGTATTAATCTAAAAAAAAGACACCTAGAACTAGACATGCTTTGCAAAACATATAAAACACCCGATGTTGATGAAAAACACGCTTGATGTGATCTTCCTCATGAGTAATAGGTGAAAGTTGAGATTCCAGGTCCATACCATCCATGTCCCCAACTTCAACTAGTTGATGGGCATTCTCTTCTTCTTTAAGCTCCTCTAGAACTGAACCCTTTGACATTTTTAAGTTTAATGAAACAAGCTATGAGCAGCTATTTAAATTTGTAACTAGCTAGTGAAGAAAATTGCAATTTATTTCTAAAGCTTGACTTTGTCTCTTCTACTGAAGCAAGGTCTCCATTCTCATTGCACACCATGGAGTATTTTAGGAGTGAAATGTATCCCATGGACTAATTTTCAATACTTTCTTAAAGATTCACTGATTTTATTATTTTCTAAATGATTCGCCCCAATTTCATACGATAAAAACATTACTCTAAACATCGCCAAAATTGTCCAAAAACTATATAAAATCCTTAGAATTTGAATTTTTACAAAAATATTACCAAACATTTTATGGTTGGAAATTTAAGAATTAGTAAGATTTTCCAAGGTTTCTACACTTTAAGAAAATTAAAGATCCTTAAAATTTTCCCCGTCACATACCCATTATTGTAATTTTTCTCTTGGGCGTTTTTTTTTCTTATAAATAATAAAATATATGCTTGATTTTATGTTATAAGATCCTCTGTGCTACGAAAAACCTAATGGATGTCAAAACTTCCACATAATAGGAAACACCAGGGATGGGGATGATTTTCCATGTTATCTGTTCTCCAAAGAAACCAAAAGGACATAACCCTAATTCCTTTTTCAAAGCATTTAAACAACGCAATTGCCCAATCAAAACTCCACACCAAACAAAGTTCAATGTGGGCAGTGGAATCACAACTGCACACAGAACCTCAAATCCATTCTCCAATGCATTTACGCTACACTAAGTCATATGTAAGACTCTTCACCAAATCAAAATCCCAAAATTAAAAAAGCACCAAGTCCCCATTTTCCTTCACTACTCGCTTCAATCTGCACTACACCCCAATTAAAAGTCCATGCAAAATCAAACTCAAAAGACGAGAGATATCACAAATACACTTTGTAGTATTGCCATAATTAGACCCAAGGGTGTCGAAACATACTAGCTTTAGTAAGTAGGCCAAGGGGTTTTAAAACCTAGATACCATAGCAAGGGGAGACACTTTCGAATTGGAGGGTGGCGAACCAACAAATTCCAAAACCAAAACGACACCTCTCAAACCAAAGCAACCAACAACAAGAAGCATCCCTATTATCCCACATGTGCTCGAATTCATAACCAAGTTCAAGAGAAATTATCAATCTTTCATTCAAGAGGAATTGTGTTATGGTATGACAAGAAATATTATATTTGGTATTCATTTTCGACTACTAATTCTGCCTTACCATTTTCTTTGAGACATAGAGGGCATGCAAAACCTTATTTTATTCATACTATATAAATTATGGGATTGGGAAGAAGGATAACCCCCTTTTACCTTTAATATTCCTTCTTCTAGACAAGAGGTTGCATTGACTAAAGAATTAGCCTAACGATTGTGTTCTCTAAGGGACATGAAAATATTTTACCTTTAATATTCCTTCTTCTAAACAAGAGGGGGGCTAAACAATTAGCCTAATGATTATGTTCTCTAAGCGACATGAAAATACTTTGTAGTTAAAAATAACTAGCTTCCCTTTGAATTCTCAAAATGAACTTAGCAAGTTTTTCCATTGGATAAGTTAAAAGGGATGCTATTAGCATCTTGAGTACAAGATTCTGATTCCTTAAAATAGAGTTGGTGTCTCTACTTAGTTGCTTGTCGCTCCATCAACTCATTCATACCTAATTTCTTGATTTCCTTTGAGATTAAAGACAATCTCCCACATCTATCACACACATAAGGATAAGGATGATATATTTCTTATACACAATTAACATTTAAAAGTTTAAATTAAAAAATAATTTTATTGTATTTAAAATTTTATTTATTTAAATGACAAAAGTAGAAGTCGAGTGTAGTGGATAATATTATATTTGCGAGATCATGTAAGAGGGTGATCAGGCTAAGCATATGCCCCTTATGCGCATTGGATGTTGAAAATATAGGCCATCTCTTCATCAAATGTGAATACACTCATGATATGTGGAGCCATCTCTCCTTACTGGTTTACACTTTGACTGGGGTGGAAACGATCTTCCACAAGCGTGGCTCTCATGGACTAATAACAATTTATTCTCTCTTTATTCTGCTCGCTCGGTTTTCGTTATTTGGGGAGCATGGCTCGCTAGGAACATGGTGATCTTTGATGATGTATGTTATAGTTGATTTTACCACACCTGGTGAATCACACTTGTATGGCCTTCCCCTGTCCCTCTGTAGACTCTTTGGACCCCATGGACCTTTTTTATACCTTTGATGTTTCCAAGATCATCCCTAAAAACATGCTTAAATTGTTATACGCGACTTTTAAACCCTTTCTCACGTATATACACGGGTTTGACCCCTAAAACCAAGTACATCGGGATGTGTGCAAAAGGCCAAATTATTTTGGAGTTTTCCTTAACATGGATTCGACTCACTTGTCTCCTGGCCTTCCATATGCCTTGAGATCGCTCGGATTCGACCCTTCATTGCCCCATTGAAGAGCTATATAAGGAACCCTTTAGATACATTGAGGAATATGTGAGAATTGAGAGCAAAGAAACTATAGTCCATTGTTGCCGGAACTTATGCTTAAGTCTGCATCCCTTTGTCCCTTGGAGCACTTTGGTGTTCTTCCCAAGCTTGCCTTTTGCTTGTGAGCTTGCTATCGAGAGATGGAGGATTGAGGTGGTGGAGGCCCAAGTGAGGGATTCAGTTTCTCCAATTCGCAAACGTGCCGACGGAAGTTGTATTCATTGTAATCTCTGATTTTATATTAATAGAAATATCTTTTCCTATCCAATAATGTATGTTTGAATGAATATTTTATCCATGGATGATTTCAAATGCTTATATGTTGTTGATTATATATGCTAGAGTAGATCTAACACCAATATATATATATAGCATGCTTGTCTTGTTTACTGATTGTTGAGGAAGTAATTTATCAATTCAAGCTGGAGTTGGAAAGCTCAACGGGGATCTACTACAACCGTCCGGAATAAGGTACGGGTTTTGATCCTTTAGTGTTAGATATTTGATTTCTCTTGCATATTGGAAAGGATTGATTTCTGGAGTCAAGCTGTCTATTGTGGTACCCCAAGCCATAGGAATTTCTCTCTGTAACAGAATTGGCGACTCCGCTAGGGATGTTCCTTGTTTTTATTTGGGGTTTGCGGGCACAATGGGCTTGATATTCTTGACGTGCTCTTTGTTTCTCCTTGTTTCTGTGTTGCATTTTATAGGATGCTCATCCATTGACACTCCCCTTTATTGGTTTGACCCTTGGCCTGCTTTTTACCACTGTCTTCTCTGTATACACAGGTTTTTGGCCAAAAGTCGCGTATACACGTAGGTTTTTGGCCAAAATCCGCATATACATGCAGCTTTTTGGCCAAAAGTCGCGTATATACGCAACTGTTCTTTAAACAGTCACATACATTCTCCCTTTTGGTGAGTTTGATGTTGTGGGAAGTTCTTGGGTGGGTTGTGAGCGTGGTTGGGTCTTCCTTGGGTCTGATGTTGTCTGTTGGATGCTTTTTTTGTGACCAGAGACCTCTTTTTCATTGATTTTTCTTTGAAATTAGTTTTAGTCATTTATGCTTTTTGTTTTGCCATTAATGCATTACTCTTTTTTGTCTCGGTGTCTTGTTGGGCTTGTGTTTTATACTTGCTGCAAAGACTGAGAGTTTTAGATGACTTTTATTGCATTTTTCATTATTTTATATTGGAAAATACAATGTAGTTGCACTCTTGGTTGCATCTTAGATATGGATTTGAGGAGGTACTTGCATTGGATTGTTTGGATGAGAGTTTTATTTAGGCTTTCATATAGGAAGGATTGCATTGGCATTCGAAAGGGAATATATATTTATGCATCTCGTGTAGTGGCATACCCTATTTTTCATTTGACAAAGATTGCGCTTAGCATTGTTTGTTATGGTGTGCATATTTATTTCACTGCTGAGTCATAATGTCATTAGTTGCACGACCATTTCCCTTTGAGTAATTACAGCCAATTAAAATCAACGCTTAATAAAAAGAATTACACTCTTTTCTTTTATAGGGTGCACCAACAAGACTAGGTTTTAGGGTCTTGGAATAGTTCATTGTGAGTAAATTCTCCAAGACCACTAAACAACAACATGTATGTGTCTGTCCAGATGAGAGTGTGAAATTCCTTGGTATAATTAGTGTTTCCTAGGATCCTCCTCTTACAAGGGAGTTAAGCATGAGGCAGTGTGAGTGATTATGATTAGGATGACCCCTAGTTGTAACTGAGTAGCACCGGAGATATTTTCAGGATTGTATTCGTATCTGGGGGCTCTTTCGAGAGTTTCAGGATTTGCTAACCTTCCCTTACGGTCAATCCCGCCTACGACTGTCTGCTTGAGCATTGATTATATTGAGGTGACCTTAGTTGCCTTACCTAGGTTATCGAGGGGGTACTTGCATAGGTTATTCTATGAGTGTTTTGGCCAGGTAGAGGTCAGACAGCATAGTCACTTTATGTGTTGAAGCTGAGGGCCACTATAATTGGTTACGTACCTCCGCTTGTAGTGTATGGGAGTTTCGAGCCTCTCCTAGGCGAGACATACCTGTTGCATTCGGGAGCTCTCATATCCTCCCCTTGGTTTGCTTGTATTTTGGCTGTAGATTTTCTTAGGAGTGTTTTCTTTGTGCGCTAGTTGGCCTTTGGGATCGTGGTTACTTGAGTATATTTATGCTCTCTTGAGTTTGGGTCCTTTTATTTTCAGCATGCTTGGTATCCTATCACCCGTCCTTGGTCCTAGTACAGACCCTAGTGTCAGACTTGGGGCATCATAGCCCCTTACCGTGCTCATAAGTTTGGGAATGGTCATATTCCATCCTCTACTCCATTTGTCGAGGATTTTCATTCCCTTCACTCGGTCTTTACGCCGGTGGTCACCCTCACAGGGGTGGTAGTGGATGTGTGAACATTGGGTCTACACTTTACCTTCCTTTTTATGGACCATCGTCCATCGCACTGTTTCCTTTGAATTTATTTGTCATGATCATTCCTCCTTATTCCCTATATTTTGGATTCTTTATTGACTATTTTGGGTTGTTTTGGACTAATATAGTTGTCATGTAGGGTCCAATTTTTGTACACTCTCTTCGAGGTTTCGACCTGTTCGTTCCTATCACAGGTATTATGTCTGAACTGACATATAGGTTATGATATCACATCCACTTGCACTTATGCATTGCCTTATGACCATTCCATCTTAACATTAGGTACGAAACCATTCCATGGTATCATGGAACCTTCATGCTGTTGTTAGAAGTGGTACTATGTGAATGGTAGAGCTTTCCTATACATGGGTGTCCTAGTCAGCTCCCCTTTGCATTTGGTACCCATGCTGTGAGTCCTCTATTAGGTCTGGGAGTCCCTTTTAGTCCCGCCATGTCCTTGAGCAAGAGCTTCATACTCCTCTTAAACTTTATGCTGGCCATTTCCCCGGGACTCCCTTATGTCAAGCTGTAATTGCATTATCATGAGCTTTTCCTGCCTTCTTGAGCCTTATGCCGGTTTCCCTGACTTTGATTTTCAGCCATATAGCCCGAGCTTGTCTCATGTCTAGCCATGTAGAGCCATCTTTTATATCCTTTGCATCTTGATTCCCTATTATACCGGGAGGGTACTTTCCCCCGAGTGTCGCTATTCTACACATGTATCCTTGCACTAAGCATAGGTATGTTCCACTGCTTGGAACTAGTTTGTTTTCCCATATGACACTCGTCTCCTCCTAGTCTGTAACTCTAAAGCAGTTTTATTCTTTTTCAAGCTTTTTAAATATTTGAAAAATTCCAAAAAAAAATTAAAAAACCAAAAAGCCGGACAAGGAAAGATGTTATCTTTGGCAGCTGTCGAGTCGTGTCGCCTTCGAACAAAGCACTGTATATCACATCCGTTGGTTGGGTTTATAGTTTGACTTTAGGAGTTGTACTCGTTTATCTAAGTTTATCTCCACCGATTGGTTAAGCTTCTAGTCCCTATGGAGCTTTTGTCGACACCTCTTGTGTCGCAGTGATGTCCCAGTTTTGTATATCGAGTCTATGCTACCTACATTCAGTCACCATTCGCTGTTATGCTCTTGTTCAAAGGAAGTTGAAACCTGAGTTGGCCATTCCTCAGTTATCTTGACTTTGCATGTCGGTCGTTCCCGGTACAGTTACTGGTTTGTGCACCTTATGATTGAGTCCTTCCACATTATACAACTTTGTTGAGTACCTCGTGTTGGATGATGGGGGATGCCTTAATGCCCTCCTTCCAGCGGATTTCATCCCATCGACTTCAAATCATTTATTCTGGGATTGGAATCTAGAGTCATTTTTTAGTGCCTTGAGACTTGCAGTCATCAGTGGCAGGTTCTCTCGCCATCAACAGTTCTTTGGGAATACATCAATGTCCCCTGATCGATGGATTCTCTCAAGTGTTCGACCTTAATACATTTATTCACACTTGTTAGTTTGCACTCTAGTACCTTGATTCCCATTATCATTATCGGTGGGTGATCTCGCGTTTGTTAACGATATACATCAATGACCGGTAATCAGACGATGGATTACTATGTTCGACCTCAACACCTCTATTCACATAGTAGGACATGTACTCGTAGCGGTTTGTGTAGAAGACCTTCCAGATTGGTGGCATCTCTTATATGCTACCTCCTTGATCGTGCCAGTGTTCATGAGATTTCAACTCTCATGACTTGATTCCATTATATGTGAGACATTTCCAGCCATTATGGAGATATTGATCCATTGTATATCTTCAACCATAATGGAGATCTTGATCCTTTGTATAGCTTCATCATGGAGATTCCGATCTATGTATATTGTACATGGAGATGACCACTTATGTCATATTTTGTATCATACCTATTCATGGCCATTGTACTCTTATGTATCCAGGACTGCTATATGTATTTACAGTTATATGCAGAGTTGTATCATTGTACTATGTTGATTGGGTGGCTGGTCTTCCACTGGGTTCTTCATCACTCCACTTCTGGGATGGACTTATAATGTATTTCGGCCATCGTATGACCCCTTTGACCTCACACATTAGGGGGCATCTGTTATAGCTGATTTTACCAGACCTGATGAATCACACTTGTATGGCCTTCCCCTGTCCCTCTGCATACTCTTTGGACCCCATGGAATTTTTTTATACCTTTGATGTTTCCAAGATCATCCCTAAAAACATGCTTAAATTGCTATACGCGACTTTTAAACCCTTTCTCGTGTATATACGCGGGTTTGACCCCTAAAACCGCGTACATCGAGATGTGTGCAAAAGGCCAAATTCTTTTGGAGTTTTCCTTGACATGGATTCGACTCACTTGTCTCCTGGCCTTCCATATTCCTTGAGATCGCTCGGATTCGACCCTTCATTGCCCCATTGAAGAGCTATATAAGGAACCCTTTGGATACATTGAGGAATATGTGAGAATTGAGAGCAAAGAAACTATAGTCCATTGTTGCCGGAACTTATGCTTAAGTTTGCATCCCTTTGTCCCTTGGAGCACTTTGGTGTTCTTCCCAAGCTTGCCTTTTGCTTGTGAGCTTGCTATCGAGAGATGGAGGATTGAGGTGGTGGAGGCCCAAGTGGGGGATTCAGTTTCTCCGATTCGCAAATGTGCCAACAGAGGTTGTATTCATTGTAATCTCTGATTTTATATTAATAGAAATATCTTTTCCTGTCCAATAATGTATGTTTGAATGAGTATTTTATCCATGGATGATTTCAAATGCTTATACGTTGTTGATTATATATGCTAGAGTAGATCTAACACCAATATATATATAGCATGCTTGTCTTGTTTACTGATTGTTGAGGAAGTAATTTATCAATTCAAGCTGGAGTTGGAAAGCTCAACGGGGATCTACTACAACCATCCAGAATAAGGTACGGGTTTTGATCCTTTAGTGTTAGATATTTTATTTCTCTTGCATATTGGAAATGATTGATTTCTGGAGTCAAGCTGTCTATTGTGGTACCCCAAGCCATAGGAATTTCTCTCCGTAACAATGTTCATATTATTACACAGGTTTTTCCTGGCAAAATTTTTCGTATTTTAAAGCTATTCCATGGGATATCCCCTCCAAACCTGTTCGTACTTTATCGGCTCCTATTTTTAATGATTCGTTTCCTTGGGATTTTGTGGATGCAACCTCTCAAAGTAGGCCACAGAATAGTGGTGCTGGAGGGATCCTTCACCTCACAAGATCCCACTCTATCCAC
The DNA here is from genome assembly GCA_001517045.1 of Pseudotsuga menziesii. NCBI lineage: Eukaryota > Viridiplantae > Streptophyta > Pinopsida > Pinales > Pinaceae > Pseudotsuga > Pseudotsuga menziesii. Next base: position 176,070 of record LPNX010029337.1, read on the forward strand.
TGTTTTGCTAGTCTTGGAGACGTCACGAACAACTCAGTTAAATTCGCAGCCATTAAACTTCTCTTGTCTCTTTCACATGATATGGGGAACCTTCATATCTAGATTTTTGAAGATTAAAATCTTGTTATTGATAACCTGAAATTTGGCAAGCCCCCATGGAATATTTTCTTACTTCCTTTGTATGAGGATATAGACAGGATCTGTGCCTTCTTTTAGCAGCTATCTTTCTCTCATATATTTCGAAAATGCAATTCAAAGACAAAGACAGACATACTTTTTATTTGCATGAAATTTTGTATATAATTTTTTCAATATCAAGCTGGCTAAATTGTTATATCATACAAACTTAAACTATGTATGTAAATATAGTAACCTGAACTTTTTTATTTTACATAACAATATGGTTTTATTTTGATAAATATGTGATACATTTCTATGGAAAAGAAGAAAAGGTGCAGCAACTCCATAGCAGTCCGTTATATCCGTGATATTATATATGTGAAACAATTATATTATATTTGGAAGGTCATGGAAAGGTGCAATCATGCCAACTTTTTAAGACATGCATTGTTTACATGCTCTGTATCTTTATTGTGTTTAATAAAAAAGCGAATATCTTTATTGTGTTTAATAAAAAAGCGAAGTACTTTTTTTTATGTGCGTAGTTGTAATTATATCTCTTTGTAATTTGTATAATGTCAATCTATTATTTGAACATGAGCAAGCATTAGTTGTAAATGATTGTGTGCCCTTGCCACATAGGTAACCAGGAGTAGTAAACTAACATTTTGGGAAACCTATTTTTTATTTATTAAGATTCTTTTCTTGCATCGATTTTGGAAAACCATATTTTCTGATTAAAGATTCTTAATTTTGTAAAACTCATTTTTTTTATTTAAGATTCTTTTCTTGCATTGATTTTGGAAAACCATATTTTCTTATTAAAGATTCTTATGGTTGCATGGACTACACCGGCGTCCTTCCTGACATGATAGGTTTAAAGGGCACACATGTTGATTAATTTCCAATGTCCATAACATGTTTCTTTACTAAAATAAATAATAACGGGTTAGTGATGTGCATGTTGACATGAAAAATTATAGAATTTCATGTTATGAGAAAGGGATGGATGCACTTCCATATATATATATACATTTTAAGAACATTGAGATATTTTATTTTTTAATAATTTATAAAGTTATTTAATTATTGTATTGACTTTTTTCAAAAATTTAATAAATTTTGGTTATGAATATTTTAATTTTTTAAATAATGTATTTTTTTATAATGTCTCCTGTATATATATTAAATTACAATTTCATAATCTTTGTTACAATATAATTTTTATTTTATTTTAACTTGTCAGAATTATGATAATCTACGAACATTTTTCTTTAGTATACAAATAAAATTTTACAAAATTTAAATAATCTTAAAATCTGTTAAGCCAAAGTTAATTTCAATAGCCATTAAATGTCACCATCATTATTACCAAAATAAAAAATACCCCTTTACAATTGACACTATACCTATCTCTAGTCTTGCGAAAGGGACAAAGTGCATTGTGCCTTGTCCCACATTCTTTTATATGAATTCCCACTACCTCACTTTAATTATTTTTCTTAAGCCAATTTACACACTTTTTACTCTATTTTATAATTATCTTTTTATTATCTCATAATTCTCAAATTTAACTTAATCCAAGGCAATTAGCCAACTTAAGAACCCATAGGAAACTTGTAAGGTTTAAATTGGAAAACTATTAATAGCTATTGAAATGCAAAATATGGATACGTTAAAGTTGGTTTTAAATAAGCTTAATGATACCTAAATAAAGATGAAGATGTCGATTACCAAACGCAAGACTAATAAATCAATTAGATAAATTAAGATATCAGTTAGAGTGTTATATTTGGATTTGAATATAATGAGATTGAAAATTTAATATTATTTTGACTTTTCAATTTATAAAGCTATGAAGATGTCGATTACCAAACACAAGACTAATAAATCAATTAAATAAATTAAGATATCATTTAGAGTGTTATTTTTGGATTTGAATATAACGAGATTGAAAATATAATATTATTTTGATTTTTCAATTCAAAAGGCTCTATGAAATAATTGAGTGTGGGAGTTATGAAACTGGGTAAAGTTTTGTTTTCACATAATATGGTATAATTTTTAGATTAATTTTTGAATAAGTATAGGATAGTTGTTAGACGTGCATAATATTGGTGTTTTTGGGGTATTTGAGGATGTTGAAACTATTTATGTATTCAAAAAAATGATTTAGACATTTCAAAATTCAGATTTGGAAAGAAAAGAAGAAAACAAATTCTGGTTACATATTCATGGAAAAACCAAAACGTCTAACAAATAAACACACACACACACTCTCTCTCTCTATATACATAGTAATGTCCATTGGCACCAACTTTGGTCTATCGGACCCCTTAAAAAGGAAAGGAGCCACTTAGTTTTTTTTATAATTTTATTTCTATGCTAAAAAAGCTTTAAGAAAATCATTTCTAAATCACCATAGTTATGATGAGTTAAAAGGTTAAGAAAGTCAGTATTGTAGGAATTGTTTTGAAATTGTACTCTAATGTGGGTGTATGCAAGACATTCTATGAGAAAGTGGTTTTTGTCTTCAACCCTTTTTGTGTCACAAAGATGACAAATTCTTTCATCCCACGACATTCTGGGAGTTGTCTAGCACCCTGTTTCCCTATGGAGGTCATGAGAGTTTATCATGAGTGACCTCTTCCTCGACTTTCCAATGGTCTAGCAAAGACTTGGCATATTTACACCAACCTCTCTCAAGTTGTAGTTGGTTTTGACTAGAGTATGAAGCAATCTTAGGAAGCCTCTTGTCTCCCACGTTGTTTATCTTGTTATTTACATGAGCTACCTAGTCATATCCATGCTATGAACTGAGGACATAATCACTTCTATGAGGACGATAGGAGAGGGTGTATTGCATTTAATTTTGTGATTGGAAGTTATAAGTGCTTTTGGATTTGCTCTATTCTTCTCCAAGATTCTCTAGAGATGTTGCAACCCCAAATTTCACAACCATATAAGTTAACAGGAGTGACAAGAGTCTCAAAGAGGAGTTTCTTTCTATCCCAAAGCTAGAGGTATACGAATTTACAGCTATTTTCAAGTCCATAATAAGCTTTCCATCCTCCATTAAATATTTTCTCAATGTTGTAGTTCCAGCTAAGCTTAAGATGAATATTGATTCTAAGATATTTATATGAAGTCACCTCCTCCAAGTTCTTGTTGTCATACACGAAATTACCATCTGTTATTTTTTGGGATTTGATTATCATAAAATTTCTTTTGTTAACGTTAACAATCATACCTATACTAGAGAAAAATCCTTGAGAATTTGTAGTTTCTTGTTAACATCATAGGGACTTCACCATAAAAGAAATAGCATCATCAAAGAGAAGAAGGATGATGACTATACTAGCCAAAGTCATGCTAGCACAACTTGCCTCTTCCAAACAACCCTATAGCTTGTCAATGTAAATAAAAAAAGGGTACAGGATATGGGACAACCTTACTTGACTCCTATATTGCATTAATTTCTTTTTTACCGACCCCCAAAGTTCTTAAACTTGGCAATAACTTTCTCATACAACCTTATAGAAGTAGCTATCCACTAGAAAGGGACGTTTAGCTCTTCTAATCTATTCCAAAGGTTACTTATGGGAATTGTATCAAAATATTTTCTAAAATCAATAAAGAAACAAAGAATATTAGTTTTATTATTGCAACGCTCCTTGAAAATGTACCTAAGAGTAAAAGGGTGGTCCACATCGAATGATAGCCTTGAAATCCTACCTGGCCTTTAGCTCTTTTTATGTGCCTTTCAAGCCATTTTTGATCTTCTTTTCCAAAAAAAAAAAAAAAAATAGAAAAAAAAAAAAAATCCATATAATTTAGCTAAAAGAGGGCTAATCATAACGGTCTTATAATTAGATGTATTATTTTTATCTCCACTTTAAAAAATAAGAACAATGAAGCTAGTAATAAAAATAGGGCAGGTCAACTTACTAGTAAATCCTATTAAGCCCTTCTCTAAATTTTGTTCAAGTAGGCCATAAGGCGCTAGAGACTTGTTCGTAGTTTCTATTTGGGTCATAAACACCATGAAGGGATTTCAAGGCATACCAAGCTTTTTTCATCCTAGATACAAGTGGGGAAGGAAATGCCTCTTCTTTGTCATTGTCTTCTAACATTCCACCATATTGAAATCACATATGAGACGTGGCATGCGATGACGTCCAACAAAATACTCATGATTAATTCACCCAAGATAATGAGAAGGCTTAAATTTATCAATATGATAATGTAACACTTTTATAAAAAAATGAACTTTATATGCAATTATAGTAATTTGTCGATTTGTGAATGATAATGAGTTTGGGGGAATGTTGAGTTAATGACGTAAGACTGAAAATAGTCTAGGTAATAAGAGAATAAATGAAATTTTTCTTAAAGGGAGGCTTGGATGAACACTTGTGGTGTATTCCTTTGGCTTGTTATGCCATTCATTCAAGAGTCAAAGAAAATATTAACAACTAACCTCTTAGCTAGTTCCTCAACCCAACTTTGTTAGGGATACATAATAGTTCTTCACCTTGTGACTTTTTTAGTCTCGTAGTGTTGCTGCCGCAACCACCACCCCAAAACATTTTGATGTTTTAGGCCTCCCCCTTGATTTTCTAGTTCTCTAGCCTTAAATATCACCTTTTCCCTCCAAGAGGCTCTTCTTAACTCAATTTTTTTGTTGCAAGCTGATTTTTTGTTATAAGAAAAATATTTTCTTTCCACCCGATGTATCGGATGAACTCATGGAGTTTATCTGACGTAGCAAAAGAGTTGCTTTTTTTACTTACTGAACCTTTGCTTCTCGAATACTTTTCGGAAGACTCGCGAGAGTTTGCCGATTCATCGGTTGAACTCATGTCTGTGCTATCGATGATATCGAAGAAAAGCTTCTTATTCCTTTTGGATGGTTGTCAATTGTTTTTTCGACACACCAGATCGGCTTGTTGATTTATTTTCTGATACTTGCGGAAGAGTCTTGTGTCCTTACCCGCCTGCTGTTGCAGATGTTTGCTCCTAAGTCTTCTGCAGGGTTTATTTCGAATTTCTTTGTCAACGCTACGGATGCGCAAGTTGATGTGCAACCGATAGCCTTTTCAAAGAGTCTCTCGATGCCATTGCGGATGGATAGTGGGTTATTCTGCCGATAAAATCCTCAAGTCATTTCCCCGTCCCGATAATACAAGTATGTAGCCAACCGAGGAGCATAAGATCCTTTCTAATCTTTCGCCCAAAGAAATCGTTTGCTCTCTTGGGATCGCTTCCGATGCATCGCTCTTTTGGCACCAACGGTGTTTTCACCTGAGGTCCATTTAGTGCATGTCAGCATTTTTTTTAACCTTTTAAGCCCATGGGGGAATGCGTTACGGTCATTATTGGCCATTTTGAACTTGTGTTTTACTATGCGGAGATGTCAACTGTTGAGTGGATCTAGTCAGTCGTGCTAAGACCACACCTGCTCCAGCTCGTTTTCAACCACTGGGTAGGATCTTGACCTAATGCATAAGTTTTTGTTTTTGATGCTTGACGAGAGGTTGTGATAGTTTGGTAAGGTTAGGTTTTTTCCAACTCTTGGTGAGTATTTAGACCTTGAGGTCGAAGAGTTTCATTTTTTATTCTAAGTTCATAGTTTGCATTCTCCCTGAGGGATGGAACCTTGCTCACTTTGCTTCTGGTTATCCAAGGTCATCAATCTTTTCTACCTGCCCCAAGCCACTTTTCAGCCGACCCTCGCCATGGGAGTTTCTCCTTCAGTATTTTGCAGTGGGAGGAATGTGGGCAAACCAGCATTTCATCATCTGCACCACTCCTTCATTTCACCAGTGCGGGAGTGGAGGGGTTACGGTTATTGGTCGAGGTAGAAAAGGGGTTTTAAAGGATCGTTGTACTCAATTTCAGACTGTGGGGGTGTTAGAAAACTGGACCGCGGAGCAATAACATATATACAGTTAAATCATTAACAAGATGCAAAACACATTTAAACATTACAGAGAGACACAGATATAACGTGGTTCACCTAAACGATGGGCTACGTCCACATTGAAATTGCTAGTCCTTTTATTATAGTCCAGAAAGGTGAAGGGATACAACCTGCATCATAACCGGTGCACTTATTCTTCATGCCCTCATAGTCTCTCTTCCAATACAATACAATACCATACTTAGTCATATTACAATGCTTTCTTTTATAGGGGAAATACAATGGGAAAATTCTAGGGTTAACCCAATACCATGGGTCCACAAAACTGTTGGCCAACACATATCCCAAGGTACCATTTTCAACTGGGCTGATATAATATCTAATAGCTTGTATTCATGTATAAGCCCAGTTCTTGGAGGTATCTCACAAAAGAAGTCAGAGTTCTATATGAGCTCTTTTCTAATTGATTGCATTTTGTGCATTCAACAGTTCCCAACACTGAATTGCCAGTGGGATAAGACCAAAAATCCCATTTATTCTGCATACTAGTTGTTTTGGGCACACAAATACTTTAGCCATTACAAGAGCATCTACGAAGATTTCATAATGCCACTGTAAAAGTTAATCTTCCTTACAGAATGCAACTGCATGTCTGAGGAAACATTGAATATTGTAGAAGATAATGGCCATTATTACCTAACAGAAGAAGGTCTATACCTAAGGATGTTTGGTGGAACTAGGGCTCCTTCTCTATTACCAAGATACGTCACGAACTATGTTGTTCATAAAGAAGTGGTGAGGCAGCTTTACATTGACAAGATTGGGAACTTCTTATTTGATTAGAAAAAGGTTGTGTACCCACCACTCCTATTCTATATAGGTAGTTATAAGTTCTCCAAGGTGAAAAGTTTACCGGAGTTTGTAAAGGAGTTAGAATACTTCCGCTTTGGAGAAATAAGTTTTCATATAAATGATTTAGAGAACAAGGTTTCTAACTATTGTGCGGAAGTAGGGGTACATTTTGAGTACATAAACTACTGGGATAAAAATGAAGAAATATTCCGCAATGCCTGCAATATGAAAACTTTAAGAAGAAGATTCAAGCAAAAGATAACAAATGTGGGTGGCAAGGGAAGCAGTAGTAAAGCTACTGAGCAACAAAAGAAAGAAGAGAGAAGAAGAATCCCTCAAATTATCACAGGAAGCGAAGCAGCGGTTATTAGACGAGGAACATCAAAAGCAAGAAGAGCAAGAAACCCAGAAAATGCAAGAATAAATTGAAAAGATAAAATAGAATGTAGCTGACAAATCAAGAGAACAAGTAGAGAAGGCAGCTGAAGAGCTTTAGAAAAAGGAGCAGGAAGAACAGGATGGCACAAATTCTGAGCAGGCACAGTTTCATGATAATCCATTGGAGCCATCTGTCCCATTAGGTAGCACAACGATAGAATATCTAGCTCCCTCGATAGAACTGGGACTAATACCTTTCATCCTGTCCCAAGAACAGGTAGTGGCTGACCTTAGTACTATTTTCTATGATAAAAACAAGAAGAGGACTGTGATAAGGACTGAGAAGAGAATGGACTCTGGTGATTAGTCTATAGATATTATGGTGATCAAGAAAACAGTTTTACATAAAACTAATAAAGATCCCAAGCTCCTTGTAGCAGCAGGAGTACCCTCGGCTCTCACTAATGCAAATAATGTTAATCATATAGTTGATGATCTAGAGCAGTATAAGGAGAAAATGTCTCAAGTAAAGGAAACCCTGACGAAAGAAAGGGGAGAAGGGAAAAGCTTGAAAAGAAAATACGATGAAACTCTCACAGAGTTGGAGAGACTAAAGGAGGAATATCAAATCTTGCATGTAGAGAAAGATTCCTTATATATTTTCAGCTACCATTAATGAGGGAGAGAAAAAGGATCTGGAAGATAAGGTTGAAGATCTAAAAACTCAAAAATGTTTACTAGTTGAGCAGCTAAAGGTGACAAATGAAAAGCAACTTGATATCGCACCTTTCCGCAATAAAGCATCTTCGCTACAGAAAGAAGTAAATCATATTTTCTTGAGGCTAGCAGGGGAGATGTACAGGATTAAAAACATTGAGGTTAGGTTAAAAGAAATAGCACTCAACTCGTCAGAATTCTGAAAGAGGTTATCAGATGTGGTCGAGCTTGTGAAGAATCAACTAGCATGGATAGGATCCAACCCAACCTTTTCAGCAAATGCGCCTCAGAAAATTGTGGGGATTTTGAAGATGGAATTGGACATATTGAATTTCAGGTGCAAAGCAACAGTTAGATTAAACACATTTATTAATAGAAATATTGAAAAGTGCATTGAATTCTACAAAGGCATGTGTTTTGTGCAAAATCAATGCATGATTGTAGCAGCCACCCAAGATCAAGATTTCCTAGCCAGGGAGGAACATTTAAAAAACTTACAAGAGAGGCTGCGAAAAGGAGAAGAGAACATATCTAAAATCGAATATGTTAGTGAGGAAGCTATCAGAATTTGGATTATACAAGTTTTAGTCCATGAGCACCTATTGGAGGAATTACTGAGTCAAAATGCACCCAAAGTGAAAGAGATCGAGTCCCAGTTGTCAAAGCATGAAGTGGCAGTGCATGTGTTGGAGCCACCTGAATATCGAGTCATCAATGAAGAAGCTCAAGCATGGAGTGTTTTCATTAAGACACCAACTGGGCCCACTTAAATCTATCCTATTCACAACTTGAGAATTATGCAACAACTTGTATTTATTCCTTTTCTGTAGTAAACACACTAGAAAACGAAATTTTGTAAATGAAGAGTTGGGGAAGCCCAATAGGTTGGGGAAACTTAAGAGTCATTTTGTAATTTGTATAAGTAGGAGCAAAGTAGATGATAGAAGGAATTTTTGCGAGCATATTAGAGGAATTCTTGTTGTAAGAAAGACTTTTTCTTGTTATAATAAAGAAGACCGATGAATATTACAATGATGTCTTGTCCTTAAATATGCTTTGGACATTCATGATGAGGAGACACCTCCTTTCATTCTAACCTAACTATAAATTATTTAATTATGTAATTATAATCTTATTTTATGTTCATTAAAGACCGAAGTTTTGCTGGAGAAGGGGCTTCCTAAGTTTGAAATGCATGCTGTGTAGATGGTTAAATATCAGAACTATTTTTGTCTTGGCTTACTATGCAAATCTGTGAGATCGTTCCAACTTCTGAACTATTTCTATGTGATGAATGATTTCATTTCCATGTTTTGAATCTTATGTATTAAATGAGTGGTGAATGCTTTAACAACACTGAGCTAACTCTATGTTCTATTTTCTACTGTACTTATGTATTTTGAATATATCAGCTACCTGTAAGGTTCTTTGTGTAAAAGTGTAGTACATTACTCATATAAACAGTAATCTTGCTTCATGGGGATAGTTAGTCTTAGAATAGGGTTAGAATAGTTGTTCTTTACTTTATTTTCCACTTAACCTAGGCACTTGCATATCATCCCTTAAATATAAAAAATTCATAAATGGTGGGTCGGGTCACAACTGGTAAAAGAGATTTAAAACTTTACCTTAACTCTACGGTAGTCGAACGGCAAAACCGAATGGATTCCCCATACCAAATGATAATCGATCTATTTGGGAATGGTTATTGGGGAGAATCTATATTGTTGGTACCTGGGATTTTTCCATGCATCAACAGTTTATGGCGCTACAAGGAGGGCCGCCAGTGTATGGATGGCCGAGGAAATCCGTTTCCTCGAGATTATTCCACCAGTGATAGTTCTGAAACTAGTTTTCCAAAAGGATCCATTTCTGAAGAAAAAGACAATCTTGAGCTAGAAGTTCTAGAGTACCTTTATCTTGTCTCTCTCGAAGTAGTTAACAATTTAAGAAGAATCACAAGGTCATATGCAAAGAAGATTGGAGGATTGTCGAATATCGTTGACCTACCTAGAATACAAGCTCGCAGAAGAGAGCACTCTTACATAGAAGATTCAGTGTTAGTGGGAGATTTTGAAGAGCTGGTAGATTTAACCTTGTAAGAAATTGTTCAACCTCTTGACCAATTGGGACCTTATTCTCCATTTTGTTCACCGTTTCGAACCCCTGTTCAGTCTCCAGTTCAGTCTCCACCTCGAATCATGGCTGGAAATGCACCTGTAAATCCGAATGCTAATAAACCACCTCCACCACCAGCGTGGAGGGCTTGAACTCCACTTAGCCTAGCTTCCCCATTGCATAACCTACCTGCCCATCCTGAGAAGTCATTACTTAAGTTTGACCCAATAGAAGGCATCAATGTGGATGATCATTTACATAGTTTCTATTTGGCCTTGGAAGTTTTATCAGCAGTAGAGCATGAGGATGTAGTATGTAAACTGTTTTCATATCCCCTTAAAGGAAAAGCAACATCATGGTATTTTGGATTGCAGGCCAATTCCATAACTAACTGGAATACTTTTGAAAGACTATTTAAAAGCAAGTTCAGTCGCCAAAGAACCACGACCACTCTAATGAAGGAATTTCTTTCCCTAAGGATGGAGAAAAAAGAGAAAGTACAAGACTTCAATCATAGGTTTGCAGATCATTTAAATAATTTCAGTGCTGCCATAATGCCTACTGAAGAAACATTAATAGAATATTATTCTTTAACACTCTCACCAGACATAGCAATGTTCATAAAACGCTCAGTAAATCCTTCATTGGTAGAAACGTATGAAGAAGCCAAGAAGGTAGAAGAAGAACATGAAAGCATAAACAAGCAGACTACAGATACAAACACAATAAATTTTAATAAGAATCCTTTGTTGCTAACCAAGCCCAAAAATGAACGCTAGAATGAACTGGAAAATGTAGTTAAAATGGTACAAAAACTTTCAAACAATATTGTTTATTTGGAAAAGGATAGAGAAGCGAGTTCATCCATAAATCCATTCAAACCTTTCTTTAAGAAAAAAGAAGAAAATAGTCCATCACAACCACCCACAAATAGCTCTTCTGTGTTGAATCTCACTGAAGTGGGCATGGAAAATTTTTGTACTTTCCACCAACAACCCCACTCTGAGAAAAGCTTCCCTTAGTGGATTAATTCAATGAACCTAGTCGTGAAACAACTATTAGATGCTCAACTAACAAACCCTGAAGCTAAGGAAGAAAAGGAAATTAAAATAGAAGCAAATCCAAAAGAGACTACCATGGTTCTATGGAATTGTATGTCTACTTTAGGATTGGAGGAAGAGGAATCCACTAAGGAAATACAACTTTCAGCAATAAATGTCACAACAAGAAGTCAAGGACCAGTAATAGAAGAGAATTTTATATTACCCAAGATTAAGAAATTTCAAGAGAGTATGAAAAGATATACCAAGAACACTCAAGTCCCACATACACCTGATTTAGTCATGACAAAGCAGAAAGCTCCGACAGTGAGTAAACCATTGAAAGTTGTTGAAAATAAATTGGATAATAATAAGAAAAGTCCAGTGGAACAAAAAATGGCATATGATATAATAGAAGATATTAAGAAAACCAAGGAAAATATTTCGTTATTTGAGATGTGTAATTTACCGCAACAAAAGAAAAAACTTTTGGAATCCTTGGATCCTCAACCTAGAAGAACTCAAGACAGTGTCCATTAGATAAAGAGATAAATGAAGCCAGTATTAGAGGAAATTCTAAGTCTCGAACTAAGCCATCCTTGCTAACCTTTGAAATTTTTAATCTGAATGTACACAATTGTCTGGTAGATTCTGGAGCATCTTCGAATGCCATGCCCTTGTTAGTTTGTAAAAAGATAAATGGGAAACCTACTCCCTATGCTAGTCAAATCATTCAATTGGATAGAACGACAGTCAAGGTGGTCGGCGCGATGAATACCATATGAATTCGACTAGCAGCTGATGAAATATTTTGTCAGTACATAGACATCATGGTGTTGGACATCCCAGACGCATATGGTTTGATACTGAGTAGGGATTGGTCTAAAAATCTTAATTGTTATTTTGCAATAGATTGGTCACATTTGTGGTTACCCTACAAGGGTTGTCAGAACCAGATTAAAGTGTTGAGAGAACCACATATGAAATATAATGTGACACAACTGGAAGGGGAAAATGAGCTAGTAAATTTCTCACAGAGAATTCGGTCAGTTGTTTTTTTAGATCTTGAACTAGGAAATTACCAAGAGGAAGAAGCCAGTAGTGAGTTAGACAAACAGTCTGATCTCCTTTAGTTTTCACGGACTGACAATATTGATTGTAATATAGTTAATCTACTTTCCATTTCAGAAAGTAGGACTAGTGTTGTAGAAGTATAAAATCATTTTTGAATTTTGTATTTTGATGGTTCGAAAACTCAAGAAGGATCAGGGGCCGGTTGTGTCCTGATTGATGAAGAAAACAATAAACATTTTTTATCTTGTAGGTTAGAATTTGAATGCACTAATAATATGGCCGAATATAAAGCATTAATCCAAGGATTGAAAAAGGAAATTGATTTGAAAGTTAGGAATTTAAAAGTCTTTGGAGACTCTAAAATAATTGTAAAGCAGGGCCGCAATACAATCCATTGTTTATCTCCTCATTTAAAAGGGTATCAAAATAAAGTTTGGGAACTCATAACAAATTTTGATGCTTTTAATATTAATTCTATTCCTAGATTGAAAAATGCAGCAGCTGATTTATTAGCTACCTCTGCTGTAAGATTGGTTCCTACGAATAACAAATGTTCAATTGAATTGATTTTCAGGTCATCCATACCTAAGAATGTCACCAATTTGAGAGTATTCGATGATGACCAATAAATTATGGAATTCTTAAAAAATGAGGAAACATTTAAAGATGCAGTTATTGATGACGAAGAGCACTAAGCAAATATTCAAAATAGCAACTTCATACCAAAAGGGTTCAGAACATTGGAAGGGATGTTCGATTTGAATAACAAATTCAGAAGGCCAGCCAATGTCAAAACACACAGTTCATCAACGTAGTATGAGTTGATCAATCTGGGAACAAAAGTTGAATGCAAGTATGTAAACTTGGGGAAATGTTGTTCACCAGGTGAAAGAAGCAAGTTCATCAATCTATTTTAGCAATATAAAGATGTCTTTGCTTGGACTTATGATGACCTAAATACATATGATAATGACTCCCACATTATCCAACATATTATTCCTATTAAAACGGGTGTGAATCCTTTCCAGCAACAATTAAGAAAGATGCATCCCAAGTTGGAACCCCTAATTCAAGCTGAGGTGAAAAAGTTACTTGGTGCAAAGATCATTTTTAAGGTTAGACACTTGGAATGGATTGAGAATTTGGTACCTGTAAGGAAGAAGTCTGGGGAGATAATATTATGTGTGGATTTCAGGAATTTAAACCGTGCCTTAGACAAAGACAATTATCCAGTTCCTCCAATGGAACATATTTTGCAAATGGTTTCAGGCTCTGAGTTGTTCTCTTTGTTGGATAGGTTTTTCGGCTACAACCAAGTATTGGTAGCTGAGAAAGATAGGTTGAAAACCAAGTTCCATACAAAGTGGGCAACTTTTTCATATAGAAGAATGCCTTTTGGATTAATTAATATTGGAGTCACTTTCAAAAGGGCCATGGACATAGCTTTTCGGGGAATGATAGGACACAGTGTTGTGGTCTACCTAGATGACATGGGCATATTTTCCAAGAAAAAGGAAGAGCATTCGTCCCACTTAAAACAAATTTTTGAATGCTGTCGAAAATATGGTATTTCTTTAAATCCTAAGAAATGTGTCTTTGCAGTGTTAGAAGGAAAGCTTTTGGGTCATATCATTTCGAAGAGGGGAATCTCCATAGACCCAGAAAGGATTGGAGCTACAGCATAGATTCCCTTACTCCATAATAAGAAAGGCATGCAATATTTCTTGGGGACTATTAATTTTGTGCGAAGGTTTGTGCCTGATTTTGCACAAATAGTCAAACCTTTGCAGCAGATGGTTAAGCAAAATGTGCAGTTGAAATGGAATGATGTAGAGAAGTATGCATTTACTAATATCAAAACAACAGTATCACATGCACCTTCACTTAGGAGTCCTGATTTTGATAAAGATTTTATCTTATACACATTTGCTTCTGATAATTCACTTGCAACGGTACTAATGCAAAAGGAAGAAGGGGGAGATGAATTTCCCATATCTTTTATGAGCACTGGTCTCCAAGGCACTGAATTGAATTACCATGTTATTGATAAGAAATCTTATGCAGTATTTAAGGCAGTGGAGCAATTCAGGCCATATATACTTAAGAATTAGACTAAAGTGATTATCCCTCACCCAACCGTCCGAAGCCTCTTCCTGCAAAAGGAATTAGGCGAGAGAAGAGGAAATTGGGTGAAAGCTCTACAAGAATACAATTTAGAGTTTAAGCCAGCAACCATTATTAAAGGACGATGACTGTGCAAACTAATGGCTGAAAGTCAAGATAGTCAAGAAGGTGATTGAGATAATGACGCCAAAGTTCATATGATTGACATGTGCCCCATTTTTACAGCCCCAGAGTCATGGTACCGAGATTTGATTCATTATCTCCAGCAAGGTTATTTACTGGAGCATTGGAGTTCCAAGCAAAGAAGAGCACTACCTCTGAAATCAACATCCTATCAAGTAATTGACAGGGTTCTTTTTAGAAAGAACTACGACGGAGTTTTTATGACATGTTTATAACATGAAGATGCAATTAAAGTGGTCAAGGAATTACATGATGGTCCTGCTGGAGGGAATTATTTAGGATATACCACTTCCCACAAGATCTTAAGGGCAGGATTCTATTGGCCAAATTTGTTTAAAGATGCCCATGCATATGTAAGGAAATACGATACATGCCAGTGAAGTGGAGGAAGACTTGATAAAGTGGTTGGGCCATTACAACCAATTGTGGTTTCATAACCATTTGAACAATGGGTAATTGATATTATCGAAGAAATTAATCCTAATTCTTCATTGCAACACAAATATATCCTTACAGCTACTGATTAATTCACCATATGGGTGGAAGCTGTTCGGGTAAACAGGGTACTCCCAAAAGACCAAACACCTTGAGCAATCGCTTCACACAAATAGATCACATATCAACACACCAATGTTTGTCACGTGGTTAAAACCCTCGAGAGGGAAACAGTCCATGGCCCTAGCCAAATAGCTACTTGGAGCAATTTATTATGCAAAAGAAAGAAAGTTACATGAGCTTCTCATAATCAATCAATTAGCCAAGGACCCTCCATGCTCTTTAAATAGAGATCATGGACCAATCGGGTGTTAGGCCACGGATCAATGGTAGGTATGATCTAAGAGAAGTTGAACCACTAGATCACTTTATGTCTAGAGCATATTGTGACCGTCAGATTAGAATATTTACGAATGCATACTAATGCGTACTAAAGAAAAACACTTTACCTAATGGATATATTACACAAGTTGATCTTAACTACCTCCTAAGTGTCTAAATATCCTAACATCCCCCCTCAAGAACAACTTGGGATAGGATTGAATGATTTACAAAAGTGACACTATTAGGAGAAGGAAGGAGGCATTAGCGTCTATCCCCCCTTAAGGACACATTCCTAAACTCCTAACATACATCAAAGTTTAGAAAACTTCGCTTTTGTAAGAGACTTGGTGAAGATGTCTGCAACTTGATCATCTGTAGGGAAATAGAGCATTTCAAGAACATGATCATGAACAAGATTTCTGATGAAGTGCATGTGTAGCTCAATGTGTTTGCTACGTTGATGTAGAAATGGATCTTTGGCAAGCTTGATGGCACTTTGATTGTTGCACCAAAGTGGAGTAGGCTGCTACTGCTCGAATCCAAACTCTAAAAGGACCTGTCGAAGCCATAAAGCTTCATGACTGGCATTAACTGCGGCTCAATATTCTGCTTCTGCTGAAGAAAGAGCAAGAGCTTGTTATTTCTTACAAGCCCAAGTGACAGGTCCAGATCCCAGACTGAAAACATAACCTCCAGTAGACTTTCGATCATCAGGATTGTTGGCCCAATCTAAAACAGTGAAACCAACCAACAAAGGTTTCCCCCCTATACTGTAATGAATCCCAAACTGAATTGTACCTCAAATATATCGAAGTATTCTTTTTGCTGCTTTTCAGTGACTTTCATGAGGACTTTGCATATAACAGGCAACACGACCAACAGCAAAGGAAAGGTCAAGACAAGAATGAGTCAAGTATAAAACACTACCAACAAGTTGACGATACAAGGTGGCATCTACTTCATGGGAAGTACAAGTGGTAGAAAGTTTGAATCTAGACTGGAAGGGAGAAGGGGCTGGTTTACAATATTCCATGTGGAAGCGACGAAGAAGGTCACAAGCATACTTAGACTGGGAAAGAAAGATTCCTTCTTTGGTTTGCAAGACTTGGAGACCAAGAAAATAATGCAAATGTCCTAAGTCTGACATTTCAAAAATTTTCTTAAGACTGGATTTCACATGGGTTATAAGTTTAGGGTCACTACCAATAAGGATAAAATCATCAACGTAAAGAACAAGTATGATGAGATAGTTTCCTACTTTCTTGGTATAGACATTGGGGTCAGAATGGCATCTAGAAAAACCACTATCAAGGAGAAAGCTATCCATTTTGGCATACCAAGCTCTAGGAGCTTGCTTAAGGCCATATAAGGATTTCTTAAGGAGACAAACAAGGCTAGAGTTATCCTAAACATATCCAGGAGGTTGTTCCATGTAAATTTCCTTTTGTAAATCACCATGTAAAAAGGAAAACTTAACATCCATTTGATGGAATTCCCAGTTATGTAAGGCTGCAAGGGAAAGAACAAGGTGGATGGAATTCATTTTTGCGACAGGAGCAAAGGCTTCATTGTAGTCAATCCCTTCAACTTGGGAAAAAACTTTGGAAACTAACCTTGCCTTAAGTATTTCAACACTTCCATCTGATGCATACTTAGTTCTGTAGACCCATTTACATCTAACAAGTTTTCTTCCTTTTGGAAGAGGAACAAGATCCCAAGTATTGTTTGCCATTAAGGAATGATATTCTTCATCCATAGCTGCAACCCAATTTGGATTTCCTGAAGCTTCTGCAAAAGTTTCTGGATCATGATTGTTGGAAACTTGAGCCAAAATAGAAGAGGCTCGCTGAAACTGAGAATGTGTTCGATGTTGATCTCTAGGATCACCGACAAGATCACCAGTTGCTTCACATGTTGAACGGACCCATCGAGGAAGCATTGGTGCTGGTGCAATTGGAGGAACATGAGCAAGCAGAGGTGGATTTTCATCCTCATTGTCATCATTAGAAACTGGATTTGGAAACATATCAAGGAAGTTGGAAGAAGAAGAAGAAGAAGAAGGCACGATCGTCAAATCAGGCTCGCAGGCCAAAGATGGCACACTCGTCAAGTTAGGCTTGCAGGACAAGATATTTTCATCAAATTTAACATCTATTCTAATGATTATATCATGTGAATGGAGCTAAAGAAGTCTATAACCTTTTACATATTCAGAATATCCAAAAAAATGCACTTTTCACTTTTATGCTGCAATGATTTTCGTTTTTCATCCGGAATGTGAGCCCATGCTTCACAACCAAACACACGAAAGTGACTTACATCTGGTTTAATTTTACTCCATGCTTCTTCCGGTGTTATACCTTGTAAAAATTTAGTGGGTGTGTGATTAACTATGTAATTTGCACAATTTATGGCCTCATCCCAAGATTGAAGACTTAGTCCCTTAGATTGGATCATACAATTAGCCATTTCTTTTAAAGTGTGGTTCTTTCATTCAACTACACCATTTTTTTGTGGTGTATATGGAACAATGTGTTGTTGTTGGATTCCTTGTTCAGTGCAGAAAGTAGAGAACTTGTTGTTAACATATTCTCCTCCATTATCAGATCTTAACTTAATAATTTGATGACCAGATTGTTTTTCAACAATGGCCTTGTAGGCCAAGAACATGTTAAATACTTCGCTCTTAAGTTTTAGGAAGTAAACCCAAGTGTGTCTGGAGTAGTCATCAATGAAAGTTAAGAAATATTTGAAACCAGAAAATGATGTAGATGGAAGAGGGTCACACAAGTCACCATGCACAAGCTCCAAGGGAACCGAGGCGTGCTAAGAGGCACATTTGTCAAAATTGTCCTGATGATGTTTTTCGAGTACACAACCGGAACAAACACCATCCTTGCAAGATACCATCGGAATACTAGTCACCATATTGTCTTTACATAGTTGTTGCAATGAGCGATAATTTAAGTGACCAAATTGCTCATGCCAAGGTTTGCTCAAGTTATCACTATGAGCAACAAAAACTGAAGGAAAAGGTGATGAACCAAAGTTGTTAAATTTGTACAACCTGGTAATATCATCAACAGTTCCAGTAGCAAGGACATTTTGAGGATTTTTAAAATCCTTGATTACAAATTGGTGAGGTATAAACATCACAGTTTTATCTTCACCCGAATGAGTAATTTGATTGACTGATAACAAATTGCAGGAAATTTTTGGAACACATAGTACATCACTGAAATGACCATTTTCTACTGGAACTATTCCAGATCCTACAACACTTAGAGATCTATCATCACCAACAAATATTTTCTTGGTGTTACATTCATGCATAGTAGAAAAGATGGCTTGATCCTTAACCATATGATAAGATGCTCCAGAGTCAATAAGCCATTCAATTGAAGTAGAAGAATCAGATGCAATATTTAAGAGTAACCAGAAGCACAAAGCGCATGTCCATGAGAGGTAGATTCTAAAGACGAATCTAGGCTGATGTGGTGTTTCTTCATTGCTGCTTCCATGGATTCCATCTTCTTAAAACACTTAGATTCATCATGATTATCTTTCCCACAAAAAATGCAATGACGCTTAGTCTTCTTTCCTTTTGGCTTGGATCCTTTGTCATTTTTTAAAGAAGGAGCCGACTGAGAGGGTTTGGGACCCTTGTTGTTTGGCTTATTATTGCGAAAATTTTGTTTCTTGGGAGGCTTGGACTTTTCTTTCTATTGGGACAATAAGGCTTTCCCAGATGTATCTGCATTGTTAATTATTCCAAGATGAATGAGCTTATCTTGCTCTCTAATTAAGGAATCACAAAAGGATTCAAGACTAGGCTCTTGATAGCTAGCTATAGTCAATGATTCTTTCATGGAGTAGAATGTAGATACAAACACAGAATATGCAGGTCCAAGTTTGGAAAGAATATGATAAATACATTGTTTGTCTTCTTACTTAATCTTACATTTTTCACATATGAGTCTAAGAGTTTTATACTTAGATAAATAGTCTTGAATGTATAAAAAATCATTTGGATTCAAGTAGATCAACTCATTCTCAAGTTGATGACCCCGAATTTCATTATGTTTACCAAACATAGATTCCAACTTTTCCCAAGCTATATCAGGTTCATCAATTCCAGATATGTAGAATCGCAAATTAGTAGAGATTGACATCCCAATCAATCCACGAGCTTCATCACATCTATTTTCCCATTTAATTTTATTATCATCATCAGTGGGTTCTGTTTCTTTCCTTGAGGTTATCCTGAAAAGTCTCCTACTTCGCAGAACATCCTCCATACGATATTTTCATGATAAATAGTTAGAACTTGTAAGTATAATATCACAAAGGGTGGCCATACTATAAAATAATGGCGGAAAGAACAAAAACTTAACTGTTTGTATACAAAGGGATCGAAAAAATATGCGGTTTAAAAAAAAATGACACTGAAAACTGATTCTGGATGATGAAGTTATGCTTGATCAAAGAAAATGTTGAAGATGTCCCCAATAGAAACGTGAGAGATATTAACTTGACCAATTAAAAAAAAAAACCCCTCTTCCCAAGATCAACCTTTGACAATCACTTTATAATAAAATTGTTTTTAAGTGAATCACTTTTGTAGAATAAGTGATGTTCATTTTTACAATAATGTTACGTTAAATAGTGTGGCAATAAATTAAAAGACTTAAGTGACTCACTTTTTATTTTATTTTATTTAAGTGAGATGCAATTTTACAATAAAGTAACTTGAAAATAGAAATTGCATGCACTAAAAAGTAGCTTAATAAGACTTGAAATCAAGACCTATTAAGGAATAAAGCAACTTTAGACCAAGTGAGCTAAGTTTAAAAGGTACAGAAAAGAATGGAAAGAGGAAGGGGGCTTTTTTTTTTACTCTTCTCTCTTGTTCTTCGTGCTTGCCTTCTTTTCCTGCAAATCACAAAAAAAATGAAAAACAAAAACAAAAGAAACTTTTTCCACACAATGGGGTTAGATCTT
This sequence comes from Pseudotsuga menziesii, assembly GCA_001517045.1. NCBI lineage: Eukaryota > Viridiplantae > Streptophyta > Pinopsida > Pinales > Pinaceae > Pseudotsuga > Pseudotsuga menziesii. Next base: position 196,419 of record LPNX010029337.1, read on the forward strand.
GGTTAACTTACCCGAAAAGTCTACATTTTAAAGTTTTCTCGATGTTTCTGATTTGTCGTGATAGCACAAGGTGCACGACAAAGAGCATACGTAGCCAGAAAGACAAGAAAAAAAAACTTTCCCTTTCTGTTTCTAATTCGCCACGATCGCGCAAGGTGCACGACAAAGAGAATACACAGCCAGGGAAGACAACAGTACGAGACTAAAACAGTAAAGATCTAATAATAAAACTGATAAAATATGAGAAATTAAAAGAAAAAAAATCCGTCACTGTAACATTATACCTTCAGATTTGCCGAAATTAGTGTTTTTGGAACAAACAAAAATGGTTTTCAGTGAAACAAAAACTATTTCCCAATGAAAATATCACTCTGGATGCAATGGAATAGCTCCCATAGGCCAAAAATGCACAAAAAATCTAGAAGCAAAAACCCTTTCAAAGTTTCGGCAACATTGGTTCGAGATCTTGATCAAAACCAAAAGCGACTCTTCATAAACGCTCTGATACCATGTTCGAGTACACATGGTACTCCCAAAGGACTGAACATCTTGAGAAACCGTTTCACACAAATAGATCACAGATCAACACACCGATGTTTTTCATGTGGTTAAAACCCTCGAGAAGGAAACAGTCCATGGCCCCAGCCAAATAGCTACTTGGAGCAATTTATTATGCAAAAGAAAGAAAGTTACATGAGCTTCTCATAATCGATCAATTAGCCAAGGACCCTCCATGCTCTTTAAATAGAGATCATGGACCAATCAGGTGTTAAGCCATGGATCAATGGTAGTTATGATCTAAGAGAAGTTGAAACGTTGGATCACTTTATGTCTAGAGCATATTGTGACCGTCGGGATTAGAATATTTACAAATGCATAGTAATGCATACTAAAGAAACACACTATATCTAATAGATATATTACACAAGTTGATCTTAACTAACTCCTAAGTGTCTAAATATCCTAACAGAAGCAATTCCACTGCGAAAAGTAAATGAAGATGCAGTAATAGATTTCTTGCAAGAGCATATTATGACCAGGTTTGGGGTTCCAATTTCCCTGGTTTTTGACAATGCATCTTAATTTTTATCAATTAAATTTACAAAATTTTCTAATAATAAGGGAATGAAGTTACATTATTTTGCTAATTATTATCCCCAAGGAAATGGATTAGCTGAATCTATCAACAAAAATCTCATTAGAATTCAGAAGAAGACTGTCGTAGAAAACCAAAGAAGTTGGCATATAGCTCTCCCAAATGCACTCTGGGCTGATAGAGTGACACCCAAGAATTCCTTAGGTGTGTCACCTTACACTCTAGTTTATGGAAAGGAAGCCATTTTTCCACCAAACATTTTACTCTCGGTTTCCCAATTAGCCCAAGCTTCAAGAGGATTTAGTAGTGAAGTTTTACAAGTCAGAATCAATACCTTGCTGAAGTTAGAAGAGTCTAGGCTCAAAGCTAAAGAGAGAATTAAAAACCAGCATGAGATTGTAAAGAGATGGTTTGACAAGCGTAAGTCTGGAGATAAGAGTTTCAAAGTGGGGGATTTAGTCCTCAAATGGGATCACCCACATGATGAAAGGGGTAAGCAAACTAAGTTTCAACATCTCTGGGTCGGCCCATTTCTGATTGTTGCAAAGTTAGGCTCCTCAACATATAAGCTTTAGGATTTGCAGGGATTGGAAGAGAATTTGCCTATCAATGGCTTGGTTCTCAAACCTTACTTTACCTAGTACTTTGAAGGAAACTTGTGTACATAAATAAACCTTTTTGTTTGATTGCTTTAGTTAATTTTCTTTGCTTTCTGTTGATTTTCTTTATTCTAGTTAATTGTTGTTTTTTCTATGCTTTACTCTAGTTTATTTTAAATAAACCAGCTCAGCATTTGGTGTTGGAGTACATTGGGATTTGAACAAACTAAGGATATTTTAAGCCAGGAACTACTTATTGGATGTTATCTATGTGAGAAATTATTATTACAAAGATTCTTTAATTTGATAGACTTTGGAAGGAAAGTCATTTTCAGAACACATTGAAGTCATGTTTTAACCCCTGTTAAATAACCAAGGTAGGAGAAGTCTAGAATACTATTTTGAGGCTCCATCCACTTCACCTTAAGATCTGTCTTAGGAAGCTTGCAGCCAAAGATACACAAAAAGGAAGCAGGATGGACAGGTGTATGGTATTTAAAATAATCCCACGCCACAAATTAAAGCCAAAAGGCTCAAGAGTCAAAATTTCCCCAGATAAGAAAATATATTAGAAAGATATAATGAAGCATGAATCAGTAAATAACAAGATTGCTCAAAGGTTCTTCTCCATCTGTGAGCTGCAACAAAATATCACTCACACAAAAGGACACCATGGATGGAAGAACCTAAATCAAACCTCAAATGATGAAAGGGGAAATCCGGGAAGACTCAACAGACAAAAGTCTGAAAGCATCAAAAGAATGCAAAAGGCATGGGAACGAGGAACAAACGAATATGCCTGTCTTAATCCTGTTACAATCCTGTGGTGTCTCAGCCAAAAGCAACCAAATCCAATGAATCTCATATTTTGGCCTCAGAAGGGTTATCAAGACTTTGAAATCCTGGTTACCTTATCCCATTAGAAAGAAATCATTGGCAAGTTCTGAATCTCACATCCTTGTAAAGGTCTAGATCTTTAAATAGAATCTTGAAAATAATTGGGGCAAGTTGATCTAACAATTTTTCCATAAAGCATTTTTGTGTTTCAAAAGCTAGTTTGTTTAGAGATCTATGTTCACCAGTTAGTCGCCAATTGTTGCTTCCGCAACCGCCACCCCAACTTTTTTTGATGTTTTAGGCTCCCCCCTTTGATTTTGTAGTTCTCTAGCCTTAAAGATCACCTTTTCCCTCTAAGAGTCTCTTCCTAACTCGGTTTTTTTGTTTCAAGCTGATTTTTTGTTATAAGCAAAACATTTTATTTCCACCTGATGTATCGAATGAACCCATGGAGTTTATCCGACGTAGCAGAAGAGTTGTTTTTTGACTTACCGAACCTTTGCTTCTCAAATGCTTTTCGAAAGACTCGCGAGAGTTTTTCGATTCATCGACTGAACTCCTGTCTGTAGTATCGATGATATCGAAGAAAAGCTTTTGATTCCTTCCGGATGGTTGTCAATATTTTTTTCGACGCACCGGATCGGCTTATTGATTTATTTTATGATACTTATGGAAGAGTCTTTTGTCCTTACCCACCCGCCGATGTGGATGTTTTCTCCTAAGTCTTCCGCATGGTTTGTTTTGAAGTTCTTTGCTGACACTTCGGATGCGCAATTTGATGTGCAACCGATACCCTTTCTGAAGAGTCTCCTGATGTCATTGTGGATGGATAGTGGGTTATTCTACTGATAAAATCCTCAAGTCATTGCCCCATCTCGGTAATACAAGTATGTAGCTTCCCGAGGAGCATCAGATCCTTTCCGATCTTTTGCCCGAAGCAATCGTTTTCTCTCTTGGGATCACTTATGATGCATCGCTCTTTTGGCGCTAACAATGTTTTCACCCGAGGGACATTTATTGCATGTTGGAGTTTTTTTTAACCTTTTAAGCCCATGGGGGAATATGTTACAGTAATTGTTGGTCGTTTTGAGCTTGTGTTTTATTGTGCGGAGCTGCCAACTGTTGAGTGGATCTAGTCAACTGTGCTAAGACCGCACCTACTCCAGCTCATTTTCAACCACCAGGTAGGATCTTGACCTAATGCATAAGTTTTTGTTTTTGATGCTTGATGGGAGGTTGTGATAGTTTGGTAAGGTTAGCTTTTTTCTGACTCTTGGTGAGTATTTAGACCTCGAGGTCGAAGAGTTTCATTTTTTATTCTAAGTTCAATGTTTGCATTCTCCCTGAGCGATGGAACCTTGTTTACTTTGCTTCTAGTTAGCCAAGGCCTTTGATCTTTTCTACCTGCCCCAATCCATTTGTCACCTAGCCCTCGCCATGGGAGTTTCTTCGTCAGTATTTTACAGTGGGAGGACTGTGGGCAGACGAGCATTTTGCTGTCTGCACCACTCCTTCATTTCACCAATGCGGGAGTGGAGGGATTATGGTTATTGGCTGAGGTAGAAAAGGGGTTTTAAAGGATCGTTGTACTCAATTTTGGACTATGGGGGATGTTTTCTCTCTGAGTGAAAGCCTTGGTTGTCCAATTTTTAGTGCTTTTTCTTGTAGTCGTGGCTTTCTCTTTTACACGACCAATTGTGTTGGGGTTACTCTGCCCAGGGATATGTGTTGCTATGCGGAAATACTTAGTGCCTTTGGAATGGAGTTCACTTTCTTGAGAACTATATAAGGACCTTTCCTAAAAAAAAATTTAAACCCGTTGCTTAAATTCTCACTACAGTATTTCCCTGTTTAGGGTGGAAATAAAGAACTTGTTGTGATGTATCATGATGATATGGTAAAGTTTTCTTATTAAAATATGGATTATTGTTTTTCTGGTTATGTGCAATGGCAGAGTTATCAGTTGTAGTTACATGCATTTGAAATGAATCTAACACATTGTTTTATGGTTTTAAAAGCCTAATCTTCTATATAAAACTATGCCTTGAAAAGGAAAGAAGATGGTTCAAGCCATGGAGGATGATCCAGAATTAGAAGTCATAATGCGAGTAGAAATCATATATAAAGATACCAAAACTTTTACTAGAATTGAGCCTGAGTACAGATGGGGGAATATCTACCAAATGATCAAGGACCGGAGTGTACCAGATGCAGGGTTAGAGGATTTGCTAATATATGCAAACATAGAAAGGTCAGCTATTATGAAGGATTTTACACGACTGGAACTCTCTCCGTGTTCAGAAGTGATCAGCTGGATCCTCCCAAAGGTAGACATGACAAAGATGATCATGTCAAACATTGTTATAAAAGGTTTTGCTGCTTATAGCTCGGCTTATGTAGATCAAGCCTGCAAGCTGCCCACTCCTTAGATTTATCTAACAAAAAAGTGGTTAAAAGAGCTAGACCTCAATATTTTTTACTGTGTCCGAAGAATGGTGGTCCACGAGAAGAAGTTTCGTATGAGGCCTACCGGGGAGTATGAAACCACGAACTTGGGCACTCCATATAGGATTTTAGCTTTGACATTGAACATGATTTTCAATCGAGCAAATTGAAAATGTTACAAAATAAGTTGGGTGCCAGTGATTTATTCTATAGCCACCCAAGGTACCATTTTCAACTGGGCTGATATAATATCCAACAGCTTGTCTTCATGTATAAGCGCAGTGCTTGGAGGTATCTCACAAAAGAATTCAGAGTTCTATATGAGCTCTTTTCTGATTGATTGCATTTTGTGCATTCAACAGTTCCCAACACTGAATTGCCAGTGGGATAAGACTAAAAACCCTATTTATTCTGCATACCAGTTGTTTTGGGCACACAAATACTTCAGTCATTACAAGAGCATTTGTGAAGATTTCATAATGCCATTGTATAAGTTAATATTCCTTACAGAATGCAACTGCATGTCTGAGGAAACATTGAATATTGTAGAAGATAATGGCCATTATTACCTAACAAAAGAAGGTCTATACCTAAGGATGTTTGGCCAAACTAGGGCTCCTTCTCTGTTACCAAGATACGCCATAGACTATGTTTTTCATAAAGAAGTGGTGAGGCAACTTTACATTGACGGGATTTGGCACTTATTATTTGATCAGAAAAAGGTTGTATACCGACCACTCCTGTTCTATATAGGTAGTTATAAGTTCTCCAAGGTGAAAAGTGCACAAGAGTTTGTAAAGGAGTTAGAATACTTCCGCTTTGGAGAAATAAGTTTTTATAGAAATGATTCAGAAAGCAAGGGTACATTTTGAGTACACGAACTACTGGGATAAAAATGAAGAAATATTCCACAATGCTTGCAACATGACAGCTTTAAGAAGAAGATTCAAGAAAAATATAACAACTGTGGGCGGCAAGGGAAGCAGTAGTAAAGCTTTCGAGCAACAAAAGAAACAAGAAGAAGAAGTTGCAAAGAAGAGAGAAGAAGAAGCCCTCAAATTATCACAAGAATCGGAGCATCGGTTATTAGATGAGGAAGAACAAAAGAAAGAAGAGGAAGAAGCACAGAAAATGCAGGAAGAAATTGAAAAGATAAAATAGAAGGTAGCTGACCAAGCAAGAGAACAAGCAGAGAAGGAAGCTTAAGAGCTTTGGAAAAAGGAGCAGGAAGAACAAGATCATGAAATTTCTGATGAGGCACAGTTTCATGATAATCCTTTGGAGCCATCTGTCCCATCAAGTAGCACAACGACAGAAGATCCAGCTCCCTCGGTAGAACTGGGACTAATACCTTTCATCCCGTCCCAAGAATAGGCAGTGGCTAACCTTAGTACTATTTCTATGATGAAAACAAGAAGAGGATCATGATAAGGACCAAGAAGAGAATGGATTCTAGTGATCAGCCTGTAGATATTATGGTGACCGAGAAAACAATTTTACATGGGACTAATAAATATCCCAGGCTCCTGGCAGCAACAGGAGTATCCTTAACTCTCGCTAATGCAGATAATGTTAATCAAGTGGTTGATGATCTGGAGCAATATAAGGAGAAAATGTCTCAAGTAAAGGAAAACCTGAGGAAAGAAAGGGGAGAAGGGAAAAGCTTGAAAAGAAAATACGATGACACCCTCACAGAGTTGGAGAGACTAAAGAAGGCATATCAAATCTTGCATGTAGAGAAAGATTCCTTAGTATTGTCAGCTACCATTACTTAGGGAGAGAAAAAGGATCTGGAAGATAAGGTTGAATATCTAAAAACTCAGAACTATTTACTAGTTGAGTAGCTAAAGGTGGAAAATGAAAAGCAACTTGATATCGCACCTTTCCGCAATCAAGCATCTTCACTATAGAAAGAAGTAAATCAGATTTTCTTGAGGCTAGCAGGGGAGATGTACAGGATCAAACAAATTGAGGCTAATTTCAAAAAAATAGCACTCAACTCGTTAGAATTCCAAAAGAGGTTATCAGATGTGGTCGAGCTTGTGAAGAATCAGCTAGCATGGATAGGAGCCAACTCGACCTTTCCAGCAAATGTGCCTTAGAAAACTGTGGGGAGTTTGAAGATGGAAGTGGCCATATTGAATTTCGGGTGCAAAGCAGCAGTTAGATTAAACACAGCTATTGATAGAACTATTGAAAAGTGCACTGAATTCTACAAAGGCATGTGTTCTATTCACAATAAATGCATGCTTTTAGCAGGCTCCCAGGATCAAGGTTTCCCATCCAGGGAGGAACATTTAAAGAACTTACAAGAGAGGCTGCGAAAAGGAGAAGAGAACATATCTAAAATCGAATATGTTAGTGAGGAAGCTATCAGAATTCGGATTGTACAAGTTTCAGTCCACAAGCACCTGTTGGAGGAATTACTAAGTCAGAATGCACCCAAAGTGAAAGAGATCGAGTCCTAGTTGTCAAAGCATGAAGTGGCAGTGCGTGTGCTGGAGCCAGCTGAATATCGAGTCACCAATGAAGAAGCTCAAGCATGGAGTGTTTTCATTAAGACACCAATTGGGCCCACTTAAATCTGTTTTATTCACAACTTGAGAATTATGTAACATTTTGTATTTATTCCTTTTCTCTAGTAAACACACTAGAAGACGAAATTTTGTAAATGAAGAGTTGGGGAAGCCTAAGAGGTTGGGGAAATTTAAGAGTCATTTTGTAATTTGTATAAGTAGGAGAAAAGTAGATGATAGAAGGACTTTTCGCTAGCATATTAGAGGAATGCTTGTTGTAAGAAGGACTATTTCTTGTTATAATAAAGCAGACCGAAGTTTTGTGGGAGAAGGGGCTGCCCGAGTTTTAAATGCATGCTGTGTAGATGGTTGAATATCAGAACTATTTCTTTCTTGGCTTACTATGCAAATCTGTGAGATCATTCTAACTTCTGAACTATTTCTATGTGATTAATGATTTCATTTCCATGTTTTGAATCTTATGTAGTAAATAAGTGGTGAATGCTTTAACAACACTGAGCTAACTCTATGTTATATTTTCTGTTGTACTTATGTACCTGTAAGATTCTTTGTGCAAAATTGCAGTACATTACTCATATAAACAGTAATCTTACTCCCTGGGGATAGTTAGTTTTAGAATAGGGTTAGAATAGCTGTTCTTTTTATTTTGCACTTAACCTAGGCACTTGCATATCATCCCTTAAATATAAAAAATTCATAAACGGTGGGCCGGGCCGCAACCGGTAAAAGAGATTTAAAACTTTACCTTAACTCTATGGTAGTCGGATTGCAAAACCAGACGGATTCCCCATACCAAACGATAAACAATCTATTTGGGAATGGTTATTGGGGAGAATCCCTACTGTCGGTACCTGGGATTTTTCCAGGAATCAACACGTGGGAACAAATCAATCCTATAAAGTTAAATACCCATCATGAAATGATATGTATGGACGTAATCTACTTAATTACAAATCAATGAGCCCCCAGGGGTGTAGACCAAGTGGTGATAGAGTGCACTAGTAAGAAACTCCTTGTGACATCACAAGTTCAAACCTTAGCTAGCCTGAGCTCCATGTTGGGGGTTGTGTGGGTGCACCTAGGAGTATAATGGAAATAGATGTGAATTGAAATCATGTCACACAAGTATGAACCCTGCCCCAATTGTTGATTCCCCTAGTAAAAAAAAATTGCATAGCAATACACAAACTATAAATAATAGAATACAAAACCACAACAATTTCTTGAGGAGAAGTAACAATATTTAGAACTTGAATATATTAATATAAAATTATAGTAAATGGGTATATTTCTCAATGCTTGAACTCGTATATAAGCACAATCCACCATTGTTGAAAACTTCTCATTACAAGTCTAGCTAATATAAAACACGTGATTGTCATATCTTTTTGTCTAGACACGATTTCTTGAAATCATTGATTTGAGGATTTTTTAAAGTGTCCTTTAAATAGTTCATTAAGTGATGGATTCTCCATCCTAACAAATAGGGGTGCACATATTATTTTTCCCTGTATGCTTCCATATCTTGAGATATTTGGATTACATTTTGCAAAGTGGATTAGACCTAAAAGATGACATCTCCCACATAATGTTTGGGAATCTATTAGGTGCACTCATGTAAAAGATAATTATGAAAACATAATTCACCAAGTAAATTGTGCCTCTTTTATATACTAGAGAAATAAATTCCACATAATTCTTTACTTGAGTTCTTAGTGTCAAATGGTAAATATGAAACAATCCTCTTCGGCCAAAGGTTGTACCAATACTACGTCAAATGTATGGTATAAACAAGAGATGGTGGTGGTCATGTTAGCATATCTGAACCTAACTTGTTGAATTAAACACCATCATTTTCACTATGGTGGTCTCCTCAACCTATTCTCATTTCATCTTAGTTTTTCTCCAAGGCCTCCTTTAATTTCTTGTTTTCCTCCTTCAACATTTGAATGATTTTTTACTAATCTATGAGGATGCAAGATATTATTTTAATTTTCATCTTTCTTGTTTCAATAGTTAATCCAAGCCTCATAATATCTAGCCCAGGATTTATAGAGCTTGTGGTGGCTCCTACTCATATTAGAACAATATTAGGGATCTTATCATTTCTCGACTTTAGAAATTAATGCTTATATTCAAAATATTTAAACATGGATTTGGAACCCATGAAAGTATATCATGTTTTAATCAAGAAAATGTGGTAGGATTGTTACATTTGATTTTAAAGTTAGAGATAATAGAACATTTTTGGATTTGTTCATTTTTATTTCAATTCATCCAAAAAATGTTGCAATCCTAGACTTCATAGCCATATAGAGTAATACGGATAAATAAAGTGTTGAATATGATATTTTTCTTATCCCAATCCTAGATCTTAGTATTTCTGCATATGTTTTCAAGATCATAATAAGCTTTCCAACCTCTATTGATTCTACTATTGACACCATGATTTCAATTAATTGGAAATTGAAGTTGATAGCTAAATATTTATAAGATTAAACCTCTTGAATTGTATTATCTCCATTCAAGATTGGAGTACAAATTATTTTGTTAGAATTGATCATTATAATATTAATTTGATCAAGATTAATGATAAATTCTTTATTATTTTCAAAAATAAAATGTTTATGAAAATTATCAGTAATTTTTACATGAAAATCAATATCATCATTTTAATAATAAAAAATAAATCTAATTATTTTAATATTAATGCACCCGTATTATTTTCAACCCTACTCGATTTTATAAATATAATATAAATAAGAATGGAAAAAAAGGGCACACTTCACAATCTCCCATTACCTTTTCAAAAGGCAAAATGCTATTATTGGCCTCTTCTGTACTTTGAACAAGTCTCCTAAGGGTGTACCAAGGCTGCTCATATACTTTGAACGAGTCTCCCAAGGGTGTACCAAAGCTTCTCATAAGGTTTGCTGAGATTCCGCAGTAAGGATTCATGGCATCTGATGGAAAAGGCTTCTCAGAGTTTCTATATGTATTTGGTATGTTATTTGTTATTTCTTCAAGTACATGCCCACACACATTTTAAATTTGATGTTTCTGTATGTATTTGATATGTTATTTGTTATTTCTTGCACAAGTACATGCCCAAAACACATATTTCAATATTTATGATTAGAATAAATTTAGGTAACATACATGGAAGTTAATTACTAACTTATTATGGGACTTTACATACCAAATATGTCAAAAAGAAGTTGCACTCCATTATTACCTCCTTACAAGGTACATTTACCAAGCCCAATATCATTACATTTTTATTGTATCCAAATGGATAACCTCAAATTTGAAGTATTTTTTTTTTTGCTATGGAATACTCATCACGTCAATCAATTAAAAGTACATTGGTCCAATCTTCATCAATGGAGCCAATGGTATGGTTGCATTTATCTAGGGTCATAAAAGTACTACTTCTCTTGCAAGGACAATTTTAAGACAATTTTACATTTAACAACATTTAGTCACACCATGATGATAACTACTCATTTTATTCAATAAACAAAAAGTAGACCATTATATTAAGCTCTTAAAATTAACTAATTTATTAACTAGCATAGATTCATCTAAAAGAGGATCTACCAAGCACTGAGAGGGATCAAATCTCTCTAAGTGCAAACCTTTTTTTAGATTGAAAAAGTTGAAGAAATGTGTAATTCAATGTTTATGTTTTTAGTTTATTTTATGTTATTTTATATATATGGAATTCTAAATAATTTAAATTTAATTTAAATCGACATGTTATTTTTCAGAACATTTTATTATTTTTTATAAAAGATGTGTGTCAACTCTAGGATGAGCACGGAAGAAGTTACACATCTTTCCCCTACTGAGTTGTAGAATGCACCTCTTCGATGCAATGAATTCACATATATAACTTAATGATTAAATCTAACATTGGCATGTTAACATAAATACTAATTGATTGTGTCGAGAGGCGCTCTACAGCTTAGTATGGGGGAGATCTTGTAACGTTAGTAACGTTTGTAATGTTTGTAACATGTCGGCAAAAAATAATAGTGATAGTGAATATTATGGGAGAGATCTTGTAACGTGATGTAACATTAATAACATTTGTAACATGTCGGCAAAATAAAAAATAATATCACTTTCGTAACCTTATTTTTATTAATAAAAAATAAATTAACAATCTAATATGGGAGAGATGTTGTAATCTTCCTACCTAACAAAACAATAAAAAAGTAAAAATTTAATTATCTGTAAAATAAATATGTGTGTCAAGAAAAAAACACAAAATTGAATTATCCCCCCAAAAATGTTGGCCTTGCATATGGTTTTAAAACCATGTGCAAGGCATTCTAAACAACCCATGGTTTTATTGTACATGGTTTAGGAGGCTTTGCACATGGTTTTTAAACCATGTGCAAGGCCTCCTAAACAACCCATGGTTTTATTGTACATGGTTTAGGAGGGCCTTGCAAATGGTTTTAAGACCATGTGTAAGGCCTCATAAACAACCCATGGTTTTAGGAGGGCCTTGCATATGGTTTTAAAACCATGTGTGGGGAAATGATGCAATGTTCGTTTCTAACAAAATAAAAAATAATAAAAACTATTATATGTCGGCCATAAATAATATTAAATATTAATAATAAAAATATTATATGTGGACCTTAAATAAAAAGATGTCTTTTGGTTGGAATCAAATCAATGGATAGTTTTTTTTTTCAGAGGAAAAAATACCAAACCTTGATATTCTATTAAAAAAACAAAGGACATCATATACAATCAGCCAATACATGGAATATATCAAGCTTCCGCAAATACATAAACATTCGGGGATCTCTCTGATAGCTATAATTTCAAAGAATTCCGGTCATCCAACCAAAATGGGGACAGAAAAGCATAAAGTCTGCTAAGGGCAGACTTTTCTCATCATTCCTGTAGAACCAGGTCAAAAATCTATTTGATATAATTTGTGAGAGACCAAAAAACATATGAATCAGGAGCATAACAAGAAGGCTAATAGGCACATCCATGTCAGCAGAAGAACAATTCATACAAACTGTAAGCACGTGCCTCATAAAGAGAGTAAAAGGGAAAATCCCGGCACAAGCTAGAATAATTGAAATATCCCATGATCAATGATCATACCATCCAAAGATTCAGAAAATGCCCCATGCCCCGGGGCCAACGAAAGAGCCTGTTTGGAGAGACTGTCAGCCTGCTAGTTATGCTTGCGATAGATATGATTGATGGTCACTGAAGGGACATGATGCAGTAGAGAAAGAATGTCATCACACCAATGACTTAGAAGAGGGGCGTTCAATGAAGCAGTTCTGTTCACCCAAGAGATGATAACATGTGAATCCCCAAATACAGATATGAGAGGGATCCCAAATGAATGGCAACCGAAAGAAGTGCCCAAAGAGCCAGAAGCTCTGATCTGGTGTTGGTGCTTTGACCACATCCCAAGGAGTAACTGATAAAATAAGAAGGACTCATCAAAATCACAAATCCTGCTCCCCCAGAGTTTCCAGCAGCCGCCCCATCAAAGAAACCACAGGGGTAATCAATCTTCCGGCCCAAGCCAATGACCCTAGATTTTTTCTTTTTATTAGGAATAGGATACATAAGCAAGAGATCATTGATTTGCTTACATAGAACAAAAACAGTGGCCAAATTATTGTAAAAAATGCATCGATTTCTCTGTTTCCATATGCACTAGAAATATAATAGTGGCAAATAACGATAGATAGAGTTTATCGGAGTATTGATGAACCACTGTTCAAGAAAAGAGCTAACAGATATATTCGAAGTAGAAGGCAATCCATATCCTTCGCCAACAATAGAATAAACACTTCGAGAGAACTTACAGTCCATAAATAGATGCTGAGATGTGTCTTCTCCATTCCGACAAAGAAGACACAGGCTTGGACCCTGTCTTCCTCTGCGTTGAAGCTTATCCCACGTCAATACTCGATCCTTTATCAACAGCCAGATGAAACAACAAATTTTTATTAGAATATTCAGTTTCCATAGAAGACTAAGGATCGATGACTGTCTCAAAATGAAACAGGTAGAAGCAATACAATCATAACCCTGTGCTGCAGATAAAGCCCCAATATACTTATCATGTGACCATAAGAGGGTATCGCATTGTTTAGTGAGTCGAATTCTACCGAACTCCAAGCCCGCAATATAAGCATCCCAATGATGTTTCCAATTCCCCACCAGGTCCAATTCCTCAGCCGTAAACCAATAATTTTGTGCACATGAAGTAAGGTTCTTGGCTTGATCCAACGAGTAAATACCGAAATCTTCCAGGTATTCCCTCAAGTCCTGAGTGAGAGAGAAGGGAGAACCTAAACCAACAATCGGGTCTATGCCAATTCGGACCGCCGAGCCCTTACCCACCAACCATGTAAGACCACTTCCCAGCCAGGAGAGAGTAAGAAGGAAACCCTTCCAAATCACAGAAACCCCTCTGATAGAAAAGGATTTATTGTGTAGCCAAGTAGCCACTGGAAGCTTTTTCAAGTATTTCACAGAGATAAGAGAAGACCAAATGCCAATCCCATTTAAAGCCATCCAAAAACTTTTAAGACGAAGAGAAAGACTGAACTAGTTCAAATGTTTAATACTAATCAATGGATACCTAAGAAGAGGTTTGCACCTCGAGAGATTTGATCCATCTCGACACTTGATAGAGCCTAGAATTTAGATTTACGCTGGTATATTTACACACATCAAAATAATGATCATCGACATCCACACATAATAATGATCATCAACGTCTATAATGCCCCAAGTCTACTTACAAAAAAATGTCCTTGGTCATCTAACCCTTCAATAAATATTATATCATACTTCATTTATAACATCGTCATAATATGTTGGATCTTTTTATTATTATTAATTAATTTATTATATATAATCCTCATGGTAAACACAATTTTTTATTTTTCATGGAGAGTTATGAACTCCACGTTGCTTTAGTACAAATTACAACTTTGTCTCGAACTAATCACCTATTCATGTTTTCCGTGAGATTTGAATATTAGTCTCGTCAATAAGAACCTAATATTTTTTTCATTGATGTTAGCCTATCTTAGCATTGACTTTTAACTCAAGGCATGGCTATAACAATTGTATTGTTAATATGTTAAATAATAAAACTTAATTCCTTAAATATTTCTACGTTGTCTCCTTAGTTTATTATTTATATGCAAATTGCACACATAGTATTTGGTTTATTGTTTTCCCTTAATGAATTTCACAGTACTTTCATTAAGCATGGTTAATTAATAAATGTGAAGTCCCCGTCTTCTCATCAAACATGTTACCATGTCCACATCCCTCACATGATCAAATATGTTACTATGTCCACACATTATTGTTATTTGTTTTAATATAGCCTTTATAAAAAGATATGCATTGCACCATTCTTTGGGGATTTTCCCTTCACTACAAATCTTATCATTAACGTCCTTTTTTTTCTTCCATTTATTTTTTTTTAGAATTTTTTTATGTAGTTTTAATGAAAATTTAACGTTATTTCACGGGATGACACTAAAGTCACCATTATTTCTTACACCAGATTTATTATAAGATTGAACGCTATATTTAGTACCATATTTAGTGCCAAGTTTAGTGCAAAAATTACCACTATATTTAGCACCAGATTTAGATCTAGTTATAGTGCCAAATTTAGTGTTATTTTTCTTGAGTGATTAAATAAAAGCAAGGGCACATTTTCAAAAATTTAAAAAAGAAAGCTAAGTAACATCAAAGGTTAAAAATAAGCCACTTGTTGAACCTTTGTGTTGTCATTGATGTCAAAAGATAAACCAACAAGTTTGATGTAGGTTTGATGCAGGTTTGATGTCAAAGGATAAACCAACAAGTTTGATGTAGGTTTGATGCAGGTTTGATGTCAAAGGATAAACCAACAAGTTTGATGTAGGTTTGATGCAGGTTTGATGTCAAAGGATAAACCACCAAGTGTAATAAAGAAAGGAGATGGGACTAATGTCAAACATATGAGATGGATAACTTGAAGTCGAGTTTAAGAAATACATAGA
This sequence comes from Pseudotsuga menziesii, assembly GCA_001517045.1. Classification (NCBI taxonomy): domain Eukaryota; kingdom Viridiplantae; phylum Streptophyta; class Pinopsida; order Pinales; family Pinaceae; genus Pseudotsuga; species Pseudotsuga menziesii. The sequence continues at coordinate 211,996 of LPNX010029337.1, forward strand.
GAAGAAATGTGGAAATTCAAGAAGTGCGCAAATCCCACCAAGACATTAGACATGTGTTCGGATATACCACAAAGTCAATGGACGTAGGTGCGCAAAACCCCACAAGGTTGAATTATAAAAGGATGCACACTATCACAAAATAAAATAAGGTGGTTAGCTTGATCGAGAAGTAAGCAGGTTGGCGCATCACCGAGTAAAAGGAATCCCAACTTGTGGACATATCTCTTGAACAAAAAAAAGTATAAATAAGCAAGAGATGGAAGTGTTGAAGTAATGCTTAAAACTTGAAGATGATGGATATATGATATTTTGACTTGACAATCTTGTGATTCTTGGGGTATCAATGACTCATTGATCAAAGAAGAAGATTATACAATAAAGTCAGATTGCACGAAATGGCGAAGATGAACAACAGGAAGTGAGCAAATTAGAAGGATACCCTGTATCAAGATGTGTGAGGAATATACACAGTGAATGATGCATATTGCACAATTGTAGAAGTGGCAGAGTGTTATAGCAGAATCACAAATATTCGAAGATCGCAAATCGCAGATATCCAAAGATTGCAAATCGCAGAAGTGACAGAGTGTTGTAGCAGAATCATAGATATCCGAATACTGCAAATCACAGAAGTGCTAAAGAAAACACTGAAATAGATCATAGACTACTGTGACATGGATTACATAAGGCTAAGATGTAGTTTAGAGAAGTTCCAGTAGTCACAAATCATAGGTAATGTAATTACATATCTCAATTTTTGATAAAAAAATATTCATATCAAGGAGGCGTGAAAGGGAAAGGAAAGGGAGTCGCAACTTCCTTCCAGTTGGTGTTAGTAAAATAGATTAGAGAATTGTAACTTCCTTCAAGTCAGGGCTACTTCAAGTCGGTGCTAGTTAAAAAAATCAAGGAGTTGTAGCTTCCTTCTAGTTGATGTTGGTAAACAAATCAGGGAGTTGGTTCTTCCTTCTAGTTGGTGTTGGTAAACATAATTGGGAGTTGGTGCTTCCATTCAATTGCAACTGAAGAGAACAAAATGAGATCTTGGTCTTCAATAGGTTGGTTCCTGAATACTACAAGTTGGAGCTTACACAAAAGGGATAGATATGCATTTAGGTTGGTTGTTGAAGTCAACAAGTCAATGCTTGCATAGTCAGAAGTCCGTACAGGTCGGTGCCTGTAATAAGTAGGTTGATACTTGCAAATTAGACTGGTTCCGGAGTGAGCTGGTGCTCAAAATTGGAGATTGGTGTATCCTGTAGATGTAATCAATTTATATATATAAATTTATTTTTACATATTTTGTGTTCAACTATGTCCATTATTGTTTTTTGGAAAAAAAAAGTTTTAAAATGTGAAAAAAATTTAAGTACAAAATTGTATAATCTGCGGTATATACTGATTCACCCCCCCCATCTCAATATATAAGAATTCCAACACCAATTGTGTCAATCCTCATGAGTTGGAGAGAATTTCAATTATTTTAAATAAAATCCCTAATTTTCCCTCATAAAATCCCCTCAAAACCTACTCTTTCATTATTTTCTCATTTTCTCTCTTTCTCTCCTCTTCTCCACCCTTCTCCTTTCTCTCTTAATTTTTCCTCTGTTAGTATTTCATCCTCATGGATGATAGGGTTTTGGTTTCATGGAGTAACCTCCATAAGGAATATAATGGATTCTCCTTCCCATTTTCTCCTTCCTTCCTCTTTTACTTTTATTTTCCTTTATTGATTTACTAATGTTTATTATTTTTGTTGTTGTTGCAAGTTTATGGTTTCATGCATGCAGGAGAAGTTTCCATCAAATAACCTCCATAAAGAATGTAATGACTTCTCCCTTTCCTTCTCCTCCTTCCTATTTTAATTTTATTCTAATTTATTTATTTTACAATGTTTATTGTTATTTTTGTAGTGGGGATTTCTTCCCTACTACGTGCAAAATAACCTACCCTAGATCAGCCGGATCTAAGGGTAGAGTTCATGGTGCAAGGTATTTCTCAACCTCGACTTATAACAAGCAATAAAAACAATTTTATATTTTTGTCTAACTAATGCAATAAAATAACAAAAACGCCTTTAACCAAGTCCACTGCAGTCGTTTGAGGAAATGGTCCATAGGCTCCCACGATCTTGGTCTCTATTTATCTCCAACAAGGGGTTGTCACTAGGAAAGGGATTAGAGGTTAGATGGAGAGAACTCAACGTGCAACGTGGAATAGTGTGGCAAAAGGTATGGGAAGTGTAGAATCATTAGTGTGACTAAAAGTTGGGAAAAAGTGAAAAAGGTTTCTAGAATGTTTGTGGAGAAACCTTCACAATGTATTTATAGGATGATCCAAGGTTTTCTTACCAATGGTATTTTATTGTGCATATTATTTATCCATCGTTTTTGACCTATTCTCATTTTAGTGTTTTTTGGTCCTTTTTTCAGAGAGAGAGGTTATGTTGCAATAAATGCTCAACTTCCCTATATTTATGGGGGAAGGAATAGTAATGTTTTGGACCATTTTGGTGGAATTTAATTGTGAAGGTAAAAATGGAGGGAATAATGGTGAGACTAGATGTATAATTATGATTTGGACCATCGAGAGATACGTGGACAATTTTTGGTGTTAATAGACTTCTTTCTGATGTGTGAGGGAAGGAGCTCATCATATGGCTGGCAGACATCATAGGATCAAGGGAGAAATGGTGACAACAGTGGAGAAACTAGAGGGAACCGTGGAAGAGTCAGAGTTTCCTCATTCAAACTGCAATTTCTTTTGATTTGTATTAATAATAAAAAATGGATGAGGTACATATCACCTTAGACATATATATGGACGAGGCATGCATACCCATGCTCGTAGCAATGTCTCATTATACAAATGGGGATCAAGGCTCAAATAATGGGAGTTGATCAATACATACAACTAGAAGTACGTAATGGTGGACTCAATGGGAGGATGCATACACATACTAATATGAAGAACTAATACATAGGAACAATGGCATTTTCACGGAATGAAATATCACAACAACTGATGCTCTGCTAAATCTAGAGGTGTACACAACTGGATGGACTCAAGGATTGAGAGTCAAAATCTCTGAGGTACAATAAAAATCATCAAATACCATAGATACACAAAAGCATGACATTGAGGGGCTTACGAAAACTATTGCCAATGTATCCTGAAGATCACAAGGGACATGAAATTGTATTGGTCCCAAAATAAACTCACCAATGTGCTAGAGTCGGGTGAAAACAAAGGTCTTTGACCAAATAATGAAGGAACCAATACCCTATACGAATCCCAACGATGCAATAATAGAGCTAAAGTCAAGCACGTGAGACACAACCAACCCAAAAGGAACTAAGGACTCATTTCAAGTGGTCCAAGGAACTCATCAATGAGGTGGATGAAGCCAAGATATAGGGACCTCTGGGCCTATCCTCTAGAATATGTGTGTTGACGTCAACAGAGGGATACCTGCAACTACCAAGTAAATGAGGTTTCCTTGATAGAAGCATGAGGGGGACAATTAGAGGAACAATAATGGTGTTGAAACACTGAATGGGAACAGGGGAAGGGGAGTACAGGGGACTCAAACTTACTTTATTCAGAGTATAACGACAGGGTTGACTTGGAAGAAAATGATACTAACTCATGGGGGAGGGAATCATAGCTATGGAATTCAGGAGAGGAATGCAATGGGTGATAATGGGGGAAGTAACTGAACCAATGATATCTAGGGGATCCAAGGGAGACTCATTACAGAGTACTCTAAACAAAGGTGACTCAATGGGGGGAAAGATGCAATACTGGTATACTATATGCAATATGTGGTCACCAAAAGGGACCATTTGGTCCTTATTCATAGTTTAATGAGCACAATGAATGGATATAAGTATGCTCAGCATGATACTATCTCATGGATTTTCGTTGAGCCCAAGATGGTAAATGTTTGATGGTGTTTTCATGTTTAAAGAGTCTGAAAATAGGAAGAAGACTCCAATGGGGTGTATTTTTCATACTATAGTATTGTGAGAATCACTTATTAGTGAGATCTAGGAGCTAGAGCAATATTCACACTCAAAGTGTTTGATAAAATATGCAAGAGAACAACAAAAGAGACTGAAAATAACTGGAATAGCACATGCGAATGGTTCTAATAACTAATAATATTATTATAGTACATCTTGTAGACATTATAGTACATATTTATAATACATTGGGGAAACTTCGTGAGCCCAAGGATCCCATGTGAATGCATACAAGTGTCAGGTTAGGATTTGACACATAAACCCCCCTAGGTTGACTAGTAGGCTCCAAAACCTAACCAAACAGTCACAAAACCATGTATGAATAGGTAAGAAGCATGTCTGAGTCATAAATGAGGGAAGGAAATCATGGGAGATCACATGGGTGAGTGGGAGAGTCCCTAGGAGCCAAATAAATGACCACGGAGACCACAAAACTGCCACATTCATACACTAGCACCCCTAGTCAAAGATGGAAGTGGTTTGCAATTAATGCATGCACCTGCATGACAAAATGATCAAAGTGGAGTGCCCCAACTGCCAATTAATGATACATAATCACCTATTTGACCAGTGTTGATCAGTATAACCTGAGTTATACCATAGAACATTGCACAAGGAAAATGATTATATCTCCTAGGTAGATCATCATGGTACTAAGGTAGACTATTTATCTAACACCCCCATTAATCCTAAATTAGTAAAACTTATTTAAAATTATTTATTAAGGCCTTGGAAACTAAGGCACAAGTCACCTTTTACAACAAAATTTTATTAATCCATGTAACCGAGGTAAGGAGGAAAACATATTGGGACAAAAACTCCCCTAAAAAATGGATATGACAGAGATGAACAAAAAAGGTCTTCAACAGGTCCTTTTATTCACTTGAATGAGCTAAAATAACAACTTCTTGGTGATGGACTTGGTGAATATGTTGTGGATGCCAAGATCATGCATCAATGCATCAAAGTGCTGTAAACAAAGATCATGTGGAGAGGCCCTTTGATTGCCATCATTTGATGATGGATGGGCATCATAAGAATGTATTTTTATGAAATAATACTCTGATCTAATAGCATAATAAACCATGGAAAAGATATATCTGCAAACACTTTCCCAAATAACATCAAAATTTTCAACAAAAATGGCTTCATGTGTAGCTGCCATATCATGAATTAAACTATGAATCTTCTTCCCATTTTGATGAAGTGCCTTCATAACTCTGTAAAAAATCTCATGAGGATCTGAAATATCATAATATATGTCATATAAAACAGAAAATATCATAGGTATGGTGTCTCCATGAGCAAATGGGTTCATAGAGAGAGAAGAGTGAGCAATTAGATCACAATTGCAATTGAGTGAACCTGGAGGGTATGGAGACTTGAGATTTGAACCATGGGTGGTAAAATCAAGTCCAAACATATGGAATATTAGTAACATGAAGGGAAATTATATGAACCAATGAAATACATACAAGACATAACATCAACATATACAAGATACATAGCTTGGAAACCAGGCAATTTTCATAATTCCCAACTAGTGAACTTGAGGGTTGTTGGGTATTTTCATCGTGAAATGGTTGGGGAAATGAGTAAATGACTATAATAGGATGTATATCATCATGTATATATCCTTAAAAATCATAATTGGAAATATTTGGTTTGATTGGGAAAGAGCTTTAAGAATACATATATGAAACTAGCAAAAAATGACTAGTTTTGGGAGGAAGCTTTGGTGAACTGGCTACTGGGTTTCTTCCAAGGAAGGGACAAAGGATTTATATTATTATATATCAGAAGGTAAATTAGAAACAATACATCTGAAACAAATATATCAGAAATGGTTTTTACCCATGCACTCAATGCATGCTCAGGCTTACCACTTCCTTGCTTGCGCTCCCATCCTCTTGCAAAATCTGGAAGATCAATATGGTTATCCTCAAGGAGTTTGGTCATGATGTCCATATTATTTTTGAAGAAAGATATTTCAATATGTGAACTTATGAAATAACCACATGTGGGTCTCTCTCTCTTGTTTCTCCTCCTAGATCTCGAACTTTAATCAGTAGAACTAGAGCTTTCTGAACTTGACTGCTTCTTCTCTTTCTCTTTTTGCTTCAAATATTTCTTCTTGCCTTTGGATTTATTTGGTACACCAAAAAAAAGGGATTTTTCTTTGTATTTTATGGTACCCATTTTTATGAGATTGTCCTACTCTTTATTCAAAGACTTCATGAAGTCTGCTAGCGCAGGCATCCTCCAATTTCTAGTTGTAAGCTTTATTGAGTGGAATGTCGAAACACACACAGAATACTCAGGCCCTAGCTTAGAAAGGATGGACAAGATAAGCTGATTTTATTTCTTCTCTATGCCACACTATTTCAGCTGAAGTACTAGTGCTTTAAACTTGGTAAATAAGTATTCAATGGTCTCATAGTGAGCTGGGCTCAAGGAGATTAGCTCATTCTCAAGATGATGGCCTCTTGTTTCATCTGTCTTCCTAAATAGTGACTCAATATTGAGCCAAAATTCATTGGGTGTGACAAGAATTTCAACATGAAATAGGAGATCCCTTGAAGTGCTGAGACAAAGCATACCAAATGCTTCATCAAGTCTATTAAAATACTTAGCTTTCTCCACAGCAGAATTTGACTTGATTTCAGTCCCCATGGTGAGACTATAGACGCACTTGGACCTCAACTGGATGACCATCTCGGCCTACCATTCAAAATAATTGAATTGAGTAAGCAATGCTCGAGTTTGTTCCATTATTCTTGTGTAACCTATGACAAAAATGTTGTAGATCATGCAATGCAAACACTTAATTTTTTATGGAAATATGCCCTAAACAACAATTCAAACCTCTCTAGATTTGTTTGCAGCTCCAAATAGCTCTGATACCATGTGATAATTCCTTCTCAGTGAGATCTAGGATCTAGAGAAATATTCACATTCAAAATGTTTGACAAAATATGCGAGAGAACAACAAAAGAGATTGAAAAATGACTGGAATATCACATGTGAATGGTGCTAATAACTGATCATATTATTAAAGTACATATTTTATATGTTATAGTACATATTTATAATACATTGGGGAAAATATTTGAGCCCTAGGAGCCCATGTGAATGCATACAAGTTTTAGGTAAGGATTTGACCCCTAAACACCCCTAGGTTAACCAATAGACTCCCAAACCTAACCAAATAGTCACGAAACCATGTGTGAACATGTGTGAATAGGTAACAAGCATTTCTGGGTAATAAATGAGGGAAGGAAAGCATGGGAGAGTGCATGGGTGAGTGGGAGAGTCCCTAGGAGACAAATAAATGACCAAGGAGACCACAAAACAACCGCATTCACACACTAGAACCCCTAGTCAAAGATGGAAGTGGTTTGCAATTAAGGTAGGTTCCTAGATGACATAATGAACAAAGTGGAGCACCTCAACTATCAATTAATGATCCATAATCACCTATTTACCAGTATTCATCAGTATAAGCTAAGTTAGACCATAGAACATTGCACAAGGAAAATGATTATGTCTCCTAGGTAGATCATCAAGGTTGTTGGTCCCCATTTTGTCACTATTTTTGGGTTCAATAATTTGCATATTAACACATGTTTTGCTACTTTTAATGTCTTTTACACCATGCAGCTCCCTCTACAAGCTTCAGGTATGACTAAATTAGGATTTATGTCAATTTTATTTATTATCATCATTTAATGGTTTCAATGGTTAAAATTGGCATAATACGGAGTGCATTTGCTATATTAATTCATGTATCTTATTCTTTGTAGGTTATATGGTCTTATTGATGATCTAACAAGTAGACACATGTTTAGCTAGATATATGGAGAGCGTATCCATCTTGTTGTCCAGATCACCAAACAGACCGTGCATTGTTGGTAGCATATTTTTGTGCGTTAAAGGCATGTGAAATGGTCAGGAAATATCATTACCATGCACCAACATCCCAACATCAGTCTTCTTCTGGAAGAAGTGCTCATCGTGTGACACCTCGACGCAGGTTTGGATTTGGGCTGAAGTCATGAACCACATTGTGCGTCTGAAGGAACCCGATTTGCGAGAAAAGAGGGACTATTGGTTGTTAGTTGTTATGTACTTATTTGAAATTATGATTGCCTTATCATGAAGATAAATTGACCACTAAAGGGTAAACTTTCTCGCTCTCATTGAACAATATATATATAGACAATGTCATGCGACTTAGGGAGGAGCTTCTTCAAGCTTCTGGAATTCTGGAGTTTGAGTCTCTGTCTTTTATTTTATCAGTTCAATCTGAAAAACTTTGTAATGCTACTTTTTATTCTAATGAAATTCTTATTGTGATGTATATGATTGTGTTCAATTAGAAGAAGCATAACTCTGTTCACTGGGAGGGCCCCCCGACAAATAGAGTCTTTAAATCTTTGTGTAGGTTTTGTTATTTCTTTCCTCTGCAATTAGTATAATTCTGTTTATGAGTTGTCTAGTTTTGTTTCTATAATCGTTCATGTTTCCTGTAGTATAGATTTCAATTTAAAATTATGTTGAGTATGTAGGTTCTTTTTATTAAATAGCAACCAGTTGTGTTTAAGATAGCTTTCAAGTTTTTCTGCAAAGTCTTTCGATTTCTAGATTAAATTTCTTTGATTAATTATAATCTAGTTCTACTTATTCTAGTTTTATCATGAATATGCTTAAAAATATGTTAGTTTGTTTTGAATTATGAAATTAGTTTAGGTCGTATTACTATGGAATTCAGTCATTAAAGTAGGTTTACTTCACGTTTTACATTACAATAGTACATGCATGGGGTAGCTTCTCTTCAATAAAGCATTTAAATTTACTGTTTCCTTAAAGTTTAAACATTTTCTTCAAACCGACTATCATACAGACAACATGTTCCACCTTTTATACAGACCTTCATTTCCACATGTTATATAGTCACTCATTCAGTCCTGTTTATTTTTAATTTATTTTAAAGTTTATCCTTCTAGTTTTCTGATTCTATATGAGTAGTAATGGTTAGATAATGTTCATATTTTCTTTTTAAATACCTTTAGATAATATTGTTTAAGACTTCTCGTTAAAACTCATTTCTCCTTCCTCTTTCTTTTGCCTTATGCATAGGAATGATATTATGTAAATTAACTCATCTTATTGATCTATAATTGAGCCTTTGATTCAAGTTGTTCATTTAGTTTTAAATTACATGCATTAATAGATTAGGTGTTTATAATTTGTTCTTTTAAATTATGTCTACCCTCATATAATATTTTGTAAGTAGGCGTTATTTGTGTATAAACAATCATGTTTACCATTTCCTATAACTGGACATTTCTTAGTTTACACATTTTTGTAGAGATCAAACTAGACCTAATTCCCTTTAGCTTTTAGACTTCTTTTGAGAGCCATTTTGATACCTCTCCTGCCCCAGTTCCTATTACAGTAAATTCCTATCCTTAGAATAATCAAGGAGAGTGGAATTAAGATAATATAGTTAGTGTATGTATAGTTTCTATTTGGTCATTGTAAATTCTTTTTAATATTGTCATTCTCTCAAGTAAAAAATCAATCTCTCTAGATAGAATAATTTATTGTCATAACACTATTTATATCCAGACATTTATAAATAGTTTTATTGTAATTTCCCCTTTTAGGAAATTTTATTAAAATGCCCAATTTTCCATTTTTTCACAATTTTGGCTCTTGACTAGTTTTAGTGTCTTGGTCTCCAAATCAGCCCAATTGCTCCCAAATATTCAGAGAAGGTGTATGGATGATATAATAAATTAATTATTATGTTCAGGTATGTATTATGGTCCTCCTATCAGTTCTGCAAGTCTATATAAAATTATGAATAAGATAGATGAATTTACTAGCAATTTTGGGGCTCAAATCCCTCCTGGGTAATTTCCAGAATGGATTCCCAAATGTACATAAAATCACTGAAATTATAAAATTAAAGCATGAAATGTGTATAATACATTATTAGAGACTCATATGCAGAACAAATATAACTCCCATGGCTGTTATCACTTCCTTCAATCAGATATAAAAAACTAGTTTTGGACCCTTAAGGAAATGAGATGTAGTTTTCCCCAAATGCTATGAAATTCGACCCAATGGCCATAGATTCTCAGTTAAATACCATGAAACCAATAATAAAATTTAATTAAATTTTATTGATTCATAAATCATCAGTGGTGAACACATATATTCGATTCCATCAAGATTGCAAGAGTTTACAACAATGTATTGGGGAAATGGCATTGTTTCTTCTATATTGGGAAATAATACATGAGATATCTTGGATTTTAAACATGAGAGATTTATAAAATTAAATAAAATATAATTTACATTATAATACAAAATACTAGAGAAATATAATCCCCCTCAAAGAGATGAATAGCTCACCAAGTGCGCCTCACTCAATAGAGCTGAAATATGGTGAGAAAACTTGAGATGAATGGAAGAACAAGCTGGTATTGAGATGTACATGAACTTCCTGTAGCTTGAACCTACAAATAATACTCCATTAAATCTCCATGAAATACTTGAGTGGCCTTTCTAAACACCAAATAGGATGGGAATCTTTCACCCTCAAAATCGGCTTAAGCAAGAAAACTAGCCATCCACTAGCTCTCACAATTCACAAATGACATTTTCACAAATGAGCAAAAGATTCTTCTGATGGATGATTCCTTTTTTTTATAAAAATAATTGGTATTCTAAGTTTCCAAATCCATCCATAAACCAAATCCAAGTCGAATTGGTGTGGCTGCTCATGCTATGCCATGTTTCCTCTCTCTTCACCTTCCCTCTTCTCCCAAATTTGAGTAGGAGCCCCTTGGCCTTCTCCGAATCCCAAATTTGACCTCTAAGATTCTCTATTCATTCCTAAAATGACATTATTCCAGTATGTCAGACTTCATATCTGACATGTGTCATGACTTTCATAGAATCTCCATCATTGGTGTCATAGATGTCATAAATGTAAGGGGAATCTAGCCAAGTGTCCATGAAACTCCCATTTGGCTCTTCCTCTCCCATGTAAGTGAAAATTCATACAAAATTAAACCTATGAAGTATATGGACAGTTATATTAACCTCATAATCCATCCCAAAACATTAGGCTTCCCATAGATTCAAAATTACAAGAGGAGGATGCCATTTAACATAGGAATTCTAGCTTGAGTGGGCCCCATAGTCTCCATGTGTCTCCATTCTCCATAGCCATTTAAATTTTTTCTTGTATTTATTTAATAGTATAAATTATTAAATATTTATCCTCTTCTAATGTATAAACATAATTTATTATCCCCCTTATTCCAAATCTCAGAGATTCCACCCCCAACCTAGGAAACTGGTAATTTTCCTCCTTGGCAATTATTTGACTTTTATCATCCCTTTGACAACTTTCATGAATATGGAAAATGTGATTTTTCCATTGTGACCCAATGCAAATTTGGGACATTAAAAATCCTCCCTTCCCAATATTGCTTGTCCTCAAGCAATTTCAAACATGGTTGTTGAAGAACCTGCTTTCTGTATGATTCTTTGAAGTTGCCATTGAGCTGCCCACTTTGATTCTTTGAGATTCCATGAATATTGTAGAGAGGAACCACCATGATTAATGCTGTAATACTCTGATTAAAATAAACTTATTAAGTGGGAAATCCATCTCCCATACTACTTGTTTCCCAAATAATTTGGAATTAATGGGACTAAAAACTATCCCGGGGTCCCATTGTTTACATTGCACTCCAACAATTAAGAGTGCTCTCCAACCCATACCATTTGGAAAGAGAATTCCTGGATCCCATTTTCTTGTATGCATTCTTCCAAACATCATCAGTGCATAATATATATCATCAAAGTATATAACAACATAATAAGAATGTACATCAAGGAGGTGCCTCACCAAGAAATCATGAAAATACTTATACCTCCCAATGAGTAGACTACCATTTTACAAGTACCTACATGCTTCAAGTGACCAATCAAATATTCTCCAATGGAATAGGTGAGTATCCCATGCCCTATAATGCTTGTCCAAAAGAAATTGATATGCATCAAAATATTCAGCCATGTATTCTTTCATCCAAGAAGTGAATGAAGAATCTCCACTCAAATTTGAACCAAATAGTGAGCAACAAAAACAAGGAGACTTAAAATGACTCAAATAAGGATTACCCATACATCCATGAATGAGTGAATCATAAAGATATAACAATGTATGTGGCTGGTAAAAAAAATGTTCTCCTATCATAAGTCTATTCACCCTAGTGTTGGATGAAGTTCCTCCAACATCAAATGAACCAAGTGTTTAGAAATAAAAACCATGAGTCTTCAAGTGACTCAAATGCATATCATAGGTGCATCCATGTAGATGTGCATCATCAGAAAGTAACAAGGAATTATACTAAAAATGTGAATAAGAATGTGCTCCAAATGATATGTAATATGCATCAATATAATAATCCATGTGTTCTCCAACCATTTCATCATAAAAAGTAAATATAGGATTTTAACACTCCCATGTGGCACCATCCAAAATAATCCTTTCACCCATACTTCATTGAGACTAATGCTGCAAAACATGGACTTGTAGGATGTAGGAGAATGAAATAAGTCACCCAAATGATCAAAAAGTGCAGAATTTTCATCATGGTAAGGATCCATATGGGTAGTATCACGCATCTCCTTCAAAAGTGTGAAACCTTTGTCATATATTGGTTCCAATGTAGAGGAACCATGCTCTTCTTTAAAAATTGCATACCCTTCATCGAGAGACAATTCAAGTTCCAATTCCACCAAATCAACTGTTTGTATCACTTCAAGTTCATATTCAAACACATAAAGTACATTCAAATTTCCAAATTTCTCATGATCCTCCATGTCATGAGAATCCTCCAAACAATCTACCATTTGACAATCTGAAACATAGGAGGAAAAACAAGTGTCTTGCAACTTTTCAAGAAGTTGTTCATTTTGAATTGTGAGCTTATGAATAACTTCATTATTCTTCAAGTAGGATTCATGTAACCATTCACTAATTTCAATGACATTTTTTCTATAAAAAATAAAAGACATGAAATTACCTTTGATGTTGCACATTGCTCTTTGAATATTCTCCATGTATTCAAGGAAGGATGGCTCCTCCAAGGAAGTAGCTCTCCAACAAGAATTTGATACCAATGCTTGAGTTTCATGGAGTATGCTAAGGGACTCTTGGATATTATTTTAATTCATATTTAATGACCCTTCAATAAAATGAGGCTCTTGCAAATGAACCCCCTCATATTCTTCCTTCTTGCTTGGACCAACTTCATGAAGCTCAAGTGGTGATGGGGAAGTTGATCTTGTTTCTTCTTCAACTGATACAAGGTATTCGTTTTCATATTTAATGGATTTTTGGCTTGCAGAAAAAATTTCAAAAGTGATCTCTATGTCACCAACATATAGGAGTGAGAACCCATCAATAGGTACTCCTTTATAGTTCAAGAATCCATCAGTAGATGCTCTTTGGTCCATGTCCATAGTAGAATTTGTTTCAGAATGATATTTAATAGTTTCAAGGTAATATTCTTCCTTCTCATGTGATGTTTCCTCATATTTTTCAAATTAATTTGGGAGTGAATTTCTATCCTCTTCATGTACTACTTCTTCTACTTCACCTATTTCATAACTCGGTGGTTCATGGGTCTCCTCCTTTTGCTCCTTAAAGCAAGCTAATGCATTTTTCCCCTTGGTTTTCTTAAAATCGATATATTTTTCCCAACTTTGGATAGAAAAAAATTAGAATCCTTTCATAATATTATTGGTCATGTATTCAAGGATAGGTTCCATGATTTTTATTATCTCCTCACCATCATATGAGGTTCTCTTTTCATGCCTAGTCATAGTTTCCAAAAAGTTGCCTTCTTCTCCTACTTTTTTTTTTCCTCTTCAACAGAAGAAATTTTGGTTTCAATACATAATGGTGGTCCCTGAATTATTGTACTCATAAATATAAGAACAAATCAGGTGCCAAGATCATGCTCTGATACCACTGTAATGTCCCCTTTTAGGAAATTTTATTAAAATTCCCAATTTTCCAATTTTTTCACAATTTTGGCTCTTGACTAGTTTTAGTGTCTTGGTCTCCAAATCAGTCCAATTTCTCCCAAATATTCAGAGAAGGTGTATGGATGATATAATAACTTAATTATTATTTTCATGGATGTATTATGGTCCTCCAATCAGTTATTCAAGTCTATATCAAATTCTGAATAAGATAGATGAATTTACTAGCAATTTTGGGGCTCAAATCCCTCCCGAGTAATTGCCGGAATGGATTCCCAAATGTAAATAAAATCACTAAAAATATAAAATTGAATAATGGAATGTGTATAATAATTTATCAGAGACTCATATGCATAACCAATAGAACTCCCATGGCTGTTATCACTTCAAACAGATATAAAAAACTAGTTTTGGACCCTTGGGGAAATGAGATGTAGTTTGCCCCAAATGCTATGAAATTCGACCCAATGGACAAAAATTATCAGTTAAATACCATGAAATACATAATATACTTTCATAAAAGTTCATTCATTCATAAATTATCAATGGTGCACACATATATTCGATTCCATCAAGATTGCAAGCGTTTACAACAAGGTATTGGGGAAATGGCACTGCTTCTTCAATATTGAGAAATAATACATGAGATATATTGGATTTTTGACCTGATATATTTATGAAATTAAATAAAATATCATTTACATCAGAATACAAAATACTGGAGCAAGATAATCCCCCTCAAAGATATGAATAGCTCACCAAGTGCGCCTCACTCCATAGAGCTGAAATATGGTGAGAAAACTTGAGATGAATGGAAGAAAAAGATGATATTGAGATTTCCATGAAATTAATTTAGATTTAAAATGAAAATAATAATCCATTAAATATACATGAAATACTGAGTGGCCTTTCCAAACACCGAATAGGATGGGAATCTTTCACCCTCAAAATTGGCTTAAGCAAGAAAACTAGTCATCCACTAGCTCTCACAATTCACAAATGAGAAAAAGATTCTTCTCATGGCTGATACATGTATTTTATAAAAATTATTGGTATCCTAAGTTTCCAAATCCATCCATAAACCAAATCCAAGTCGAATTGGTGTGGCTGCTCATGCTATGCCATGTGGCCTCTCTCTTCACCTTCCATCTTCTCTCGAATTTGAGTAGGAGCCTCTTGGCCTTCTCCAACTCCCAAATTCGACCCCTAAGATGATCTATTCAGTCCTAAAAAGTCATTATACCATTATTTTAGCCTTTATATCTGACTTGTTTCATGAATTTCATAGAATCTCCATCATTGGTGTCATAGATGTCATAGATGTAAGGGGAATCTAGCCAAGTGTCCATGAAACTCCCATTTGGCTATTCCTCTCCCATTTAGGTCACAATTCATACAAAATTAAACCTATGAAGTATATGGAAAATAATATTAACCTCATAATCCATCCAAAACATTAGGCTTCCCATAGATTCAAAATTACAAGAGGAGGATGCCATTTAACATAGGAATTCTAGCTTGAGTGGGCCCCATAGTCTCCATGTGTCNGTTTAATAAGATACATTATTAAATATTTATCCTCTTCTAATTTCTAAACATCATTTAATATCCCCCTTATTCCAAATCTCAAATATTCCACCCCCAACCTAGGAAACTAGTAATTTTCCTCCTTGGAAATTATTTGACTTTTATCATCCCTTTGACAAATTTCATGAATATGGAAAATGTGATTTTTCCATTGTGACCCAATGCAAAATTTGGGACATTACATTGATGTTACCTTTGTTTTCATTAACTTAACTAGATCCTTAGGAGTTCAACTTAAGACCTTTCAATCTTTGGCTTATTAAGAGTATTACCACGACACTCTCTACCTTCACATATATTTTGTAGAAAATATAAGCCTACTAAGCCCGTTTGATAATTAAATATTAGGTAAATTATTCAAGACAATATTTTTCCCAACATTTTTGGCGCCGTTTCTGGGGAGTTGTTTCGTAAGGTAGATATAGGCTAGTAATGGGGGAGCGGTAAGATGAGAGGTAAGAACCTGCACATCTGTTATAACAAGAGCTCCCAAATCTAGTAATAATAGTAGTATAGGATAGAAAATTTTTGTTTATTTTTTATAAATTTTTTATAGGAAACATAAAACCCCAAGTCACTGAATAGGCATTGAAAAATAAAATAAAAAATACTTATAGGAAGTAGTTTTGCTAGAAACATAAAGAGATTCTACGGGGGGAATCATAGAAGAGATCCTGGCAGGAGGTCCTGAGGGCCTCATTCTTGAAAAATTTCATAAGAATTAACTATTAAACCTTCCACTAAGTCACAAAATTTTATATGAAAACAACTTCTTGGAGGAGTTGGACTTCACTGATTTTGTTTAGGTGAAAGCTCTCTTTGACATAGTAACCCCACAAATTGAAACATTCACAGTAGCATCTGCTCTTCCTATAGGAACTAATAAAGAGAATGGATGATTAGAGGAATATCTCTTCTAAAAATGAATGATGGGATGCTCCATTCTTACCTTGAAAGAAACCTTCTAGGTATACTCACTTTAGAAACAGACTTATATGAAGAAGCAAGAAGAAAAATGAGCAGCAAAGAGCAATCTCTGCCCAGAATGTGAAGTTAAACATCCCCAACAGGAATTCCCTTTAAATAAAACCTCTCTATGTCATATTTTCATAGGGCGTCATATTTTAACTCAAGGGATCCAAAAGGATCCTACTAAAATAGAGGTAATCATTGAACTTCCCTTTTCAAAAACTCTTCCTCCTCCTGATATTTAAAAAATATTGTGGGTTATCATTACTTGTATATATGTAAATATGTGTATATCTCTTTGAATAAATAAAGAGTCACTTCTAATCACTTCTTTTTAGAGGACTCTTTTCTATATTTTCAAGAATAAAATGATTAATCTAATACACGGCTTTGAAGAAGCATCTATTTATTTGAACAACTTATGAGGTAAATAGCTCTAATAGGACTTTGAAGATTTTCTTGTATATCACTTTCAAATCAATTATTTTATGATTTTGTTATGCTAAGTGTTTTGATTCAGATTCTAATTATTTGAAAAGTTTCTCAAAAGATTTATTTTAATTATCATGTTCTTCAACATTTTCATACCTAGAGGTTACTAGTTCATCTACACTTGTTATCAAAACTTGACTGTTAACTATCTCTGAGGACACTAGAGGGTAAGTGGAATTGCTGCTTGTGGGGAACATTACCTTTTATAAATAAAATAGACTGAAAGGTCCAGGGACACATTTAAGTTATTCTCTTTTGACATAATCTATAGTTAAGGTCATTTTGTGAAAAAAGTTTTAACTTATGTGTTTAGTAGGGCATAGCACGTTCTAGTACCAATCGACTTCCTATACCCAAAATATTTATACAAGGAAAACTCACTGGGGTGCTGAACATGCCTATTGGTAGAGGGTCAATACTAAGTAATAATTTATAAGGAATTTTGATAAATGCAAGTAAGTCCATCGGGGTACTGAACAAGCTCGATAGAAGCGGGGCTATGCTTGCATGGTACCAAGATAACCTTGCCGGGGTACTGAATAGGCCTGTTGGAAGCGGGGCAATATCAGGTAAAAGAGATCCGGTTCATGCACCACTAGGCACATAGTTTAACAGTAAAATATGTTTTGGCCTATTGTTTATAATGTCATCAAAGAATAACTCTAAGATACCCTTGGATCCGACAATATCATTTCAATCAATATCTAGGATATGTTTATCCTAGCAATGGGACCCATAGCTGTAAACTCCTGCAAATTCAAAGGTGAGCTCAAAGAATTTTTGAGATGACAAGATATATTTACAACAAGGCAAGGGTGACTAGTTTTCCCTATGGTACTATTCATTACATCATAGATGATCCATTTATATCTCTATACATTTGAGCACTGCTTTTTAATATATCTATCTGAATGCTTTCCCTTTATTAGTTAGTCTTTTTTTCTCTTTTACAAACTTACAACAGCATGATTGAAATTTCTTAATTCTTTTTCAAATTACATAGTTTTCTTGTTTGGATTGAGGACATGCCATATCTTTGGTTTGGGGGAGGATTAGTTGATTGTCTATCTTCATTTTTACTTATAAAATTCTTATTACCAAATGGTAAAGTGTTTGTAGGATAATACAGATAGCGAAATTGGCCTTAAAGTTGTGGATGAATAAGCAAGAACACTAAAGGAATTATTTCATATGAAAATCTATATGAAGGATCATATGAAGGGTCAAATGTCAGTGTGAATAAAAGGCTGAATGATGAACTGGATAAAAAATTTTATGATATTTTTCGTACTTTTGATTAAGTGTTGGATTAATTTTATTGGTTAAAAAGCCAAGTCATACCGTTAGGGTCAAATCTATATGATATTATGACTAATGTTGATTAATGATTGTACGAATTAAATCTAATATGATATTATTTCATTCCTATATGGGTATGATACAAACTTCGAATAATCATCGAGTACCTTTTAGTTATCATGACCCTGCCATCTTCATCGTTCTCCTTTTATGTTCACACGTATAAGCTATTAGATAAGCCACCCTCCTCATTAAACTAAGGTTATGGTTATAAGTTTGGTTATACACTTGCATTAAGTTACACGTTCAACCTGTCCAAAGCTTGCTTTGGACATGGTTGAACCAACTAAAAATTATAAACTCGTTCAATCACATGCTTTAGACAGCACATGCTCCAAAAATGATCCATAATGGCACGATCGTTTAGGCATGCCCAGCTGGTTGCATGATCGTTTGGAAGGTTGAATGCGACACGCTTTAAAACTAGTACTGTGCTAACATTCTTCAATTCCATTGCCATCACTAAACTGTTATTACTGTAGAGCATTTTTTTTGTCACCTTTCCTAAAAACCCTATATCCCTTCCCTGGTTTCCATCATGCCGAACCGATTCGAGCCTGAAAGTTATCAGGATCTGTTTCAAATGACAGAGTTTAGGGAGTGAAGGGAAGTGTTATTTCGATCCGGATGGAACCCTTTCCTCCATTCGCTGCAAGGTTATGATGAAGAGATCTCATTGTTGTTTGCAATGGGGTTTGATGGGAGGATGACTAGAGTAGGTCAGCGTTCCTTTCAAGTTACTGAGGAGTTGATTTCCCGCGCTACTAATCTTCCCCGAGAGGGTGAATGGTGGCATAAACATTGGCTAGTTCCGTGAGCATCACACAATTTCTCTTTGAAGCTTGAGTTCTGGTATGTAACAGGTGTGAAAGGATACCATCACAGTTGGATAAAGCTGGAGTATATCAAGTCGTTGACAGTCATCATTCACCTGGTTACATGCGAAGGTAAATTTAGCGTTTTCAAGTATTGTCACCTTCGGTTATTAGCCTACTTTGTTGATAATAGATGCTTGAATTTCCCTTTCTTTTTCCGCCATAACTTAGAAAAAATGCCAAATTTGGTCCGGAAGAATACCCTTCATCCAAAGAGTAGTTTGTATCACCATAGTATAATCAAAATGTTAATCTTGGATCAGCTTAAAGACCAAATCCAGTATTGGAAAACCTTTGTTTTCAAAGTGCTCAATCCCCACCTCAATATTCATAAATGGTATTGACATTTTCACCCCGAGTCTAGACCAACCTCGCCCACAGTAGAAGAAAAATGTGATGTTGTCCACCTTGATGAGGGTGTCTCAGAACCTAATTCACCTATGCAAGAAACCCATGATAGTCCCGTGTCTGCTGAGTTTGTTCCTTTTTCACGACCTCGTACTAGAATAAAAAAGGTTAAAAGTGTTCAGCATAGGTCTCGGCCCAGTACTTAGACTGTGGTTCAGCTTGATGAGCAGACTGGTCATACAGATAATGAGGCCGAGGTAGAGGAAATAAATACCAATTCATCCCTCTTAGCACTAGCTATCCTCTCTGCTGAATTGCTCAAGGACATCGATCAAATGGACATCCCTGCATCTGTTCAGAGTATAAGCCCTGAAGACCCCCTTTCTACGGTTGATTTGGACCCGCCTTCAACAGAAAAAAGTCCTCCATGAGATTTTAACCAGTCCCCAAAACCATTGACGCCACCGCATCCCACCTTAGAATAGTTAACTTCTAAGTTAACTCAATCGATGAAGAAAAATGAAGCACATGTCAAGTTAATTTTAGAGCTTTGTGAAGAAATAGAGAACTGCGGTTACAAATTAAGAATATGGAGGATCTACATAAGACCATTAGTATATCTCAGAGGGATCAGAAAGTGAGGCATGCTCTTCTGAAAGCACAGGCGAGGAAGTTGAAGTACAAGCAATCTGTTCCATCTAAGTCAGAGGCAGTTGTTGATGCAGCTATGCCTCCTTCCTCATGATATATTTTACTTTGCACCAGTGGGACATGGTATTCTTCTGGTTTGGGGGAATGTTGGTCCCCATTTTGTCACTATTTTTGGGTTCAATACTTCACATATTAACACATGTTTTTCTACTTTTTAGTGTCTTTTTCACCATGCATCTCCCTCTACAAGCTTCAAGTATGACTAAATTAGGATTTATGTCAATTTTATTTATTATCATCATTTTATGGTTTCAATGGTTAAAATTGGCATAATAAGGAGTGCATTTGCTATATTAATTCATGTGTCTTATTCTCTGCAAGTTATATGGTCTTTTTAACAAGCTAACAAGCAGACATGCATTCATCTAGATATATGGAGAGCGTATCCAGCTTATTGTCCAGATCACCAAATAGACTGCACATTGTTAGTAGCATATTTCTATGCATTAAAGGCATGGGAAATGGCCAGGAAGTGTCATTACCATGCTCCAACATCCCAACATCAGTCTTCTTCCAGAAGAAGTGCTCATCGCATGACACCTCAATGTAGGCTCAGATTTGGGCTGAAGTCGTGAACCACATTGCGCGCCTAAAGGAACCCGATTTGCGAGAAAAGAGGGACTGTTGGTTGTTAGTTGTTATGCACTTATTTGACATTATGAATTCCTTACCATGAAGAGCAGTCAAACACTAAAGGGCCAACTTGCTCGCCCTCATTGAACAATATATATATATATATATAGACGCTGTCATGCAATTTAGGGAGGGGCTTCTTCGAGCTTGTGGAAGTCTGGAGTCTGTGTCTCTATCTTTTATTTTATCAGTTCAATCTGAAAAACTTTGTAACACTAATTTTTATTCTAATGAAAGTCTTATTGTGCTGTATATTATTGTGTTCGATTAGAAGAAGCATAACTCTGATCGCTGGGAGGGCCCCCCGACAAACAGAGTCTTTAGATATTTGTGTAGGTTTTGTTATTTCTTTCCTTTGCAATTAGTATAATTCTGTTTATGAGTTGTTTAGTTTTGTCTCTACAACCATTCATGTTTCCTGTAGTATAGATTTTAATTTAAAATTATGTTCAGCATGTAGGTTCTTTTTATTAAATAGCAACCGGTTGTGTTTAAGATAGCTTTCAAGTTTTTTTGCAAATTATTTCGATTTCTAGATTAAATTTCTTTGATGAATTATAATCTAGTTCTGCTTATTCTAGTTTTTATCATGAATCTGCTTAAAAATATGTTAGTTTGTTTTGAATTATGAAATTAGTTTAGGTCATATTACTATGGAATCTAGTCATTAAAGTAGGTTTACTTCCTGTTTTACATTACAATAGTACATCCATGAGGTAGCTTCTCTTCAATAAAGCATTTAAAATTACTGTTTCCTTATAGTTTTAACATTTTCTTCAAACAGACTATCATACAGACAACCTGTTCCACCTTTTATACAGACCTTCATTTCCACCTATTATACAGTCACTCATTTAGTCCTGTGTGTTTTTAATTTTTTTTTAAAGTTTATCCTTCTAGTTTTCTGATTCTATCTGAGTAGTAATGGTTAGATAATGTTTATATTTTATTTTTAAAGACCTTTAGATTATATTGTTTAAGATTTCTTGTTAAAAATCATTTCTCCTTTCTCTTTCTTTTACCTTATGCATATGAATGATATTATGTAAATTAACTCATCTTATTGATCTGTAATTGAGCCTTTGATTCAAGTTGTTCCTTTAGTTATAAATTACATGCATTAATAGATTAGGTGTTTATAATTTGTTCTTTTAAATTATACAATTGTGAAAATGATCTATAATTAGATAGAACTCAAATCATCTTTGTAAGTTTTCTGTTTGTCCATAAACTATGTATACCCTCATATAATATTTTGGAAGTAGGATTTATTTGTGTATAAACAATCATGTTTACCATTTCCTGTAACTGGACATTTCTTAGTTTACACAATTTTGTAGAGATCAAACTAGACCTAATTCCCTTTAGCTTTTACACTTCTTTTGAGAGCCATTTTGATAACTCTCCTGCCCCAGTTCCTATTACAGTAAATGCATATCCTTGGAATAATCAAGGAGAGTGGAATTAAGATAATTTAGTTAGTGTATGTATAGTTTCTATTTGGTCATTGTAAATTCTTTTTAATATAGTCATTCTCTCAAGTAAAAAATCAATCTCTCTAGATAGAATAATTTATTGTCATAACATTGTTTATATCGGGACATTTATAAATAGTTTGATGTTACTTTTGTTTTCATTAACTTAACTAGATCCTTAGGAGTTCAACTTAAGACCTTTCAATCTACGGCTTATTAAGAGTATTACCACGATAGTCTCTACCTTCGCATATATATTTTTAGCAACTCTAAGCCTACTAACTTCGGTTGATAATTAAATATTAGGTAAATTATTCAAGACAATATTTTTCCCAACAATGGTACTAAGATATATTATTTCTCTAACAAGTATCCTAAGTCCAAAAAGTAATAGAAGTGTACAAAGGAGAGCGCTCCCATCTGAAAGGGGCAAAGAGAGTTCTTTTCTGTCAGTAGCCCAACCAGGTCAAAATAGGGTAAACCTATATTGATTGGACGGGCATTCAAATATTTTACAAGCATGAATGAAACCAAGTTTTCTCGACGATATTTTCCTTATGAGAGGGATGGAAAAGAGATTAAATACAACATGTAGTGATATTTTGTTAGATTTTTATCATTCAAGCTAGCATTATCTTCGGATATTTAACTGAGAGAATACAAAGCAAAAAAATCAAACATAAGAGACAATGAACAAAAATAATTTCCTCGGGGAAACCATAAAGGAGAAAACCCCACAAATTCCTCAGAGATAGAATCAACACCAAAAGAAAAACCCCCAAAATAGTAAGATGATCTCCCGACAGCAGTAGTCTCTCTGTCTCTTGTCCCAACAACTTCTTCTCTGTCGGTTATGCGCTACAACTGAGTGTGAGTGAATGTATGATAAATAGAGAGGCTCACTCTTTATTTATATTGATTCCTGACTTGACAATAACTCACTAGGGCCAACTTCTCTAGGAGAGTCTAATAACCCTAGATCCCCACAAATGCAGGGAATTTAACCCTTGATCAATGGGAGGGTTACCCATAATGAATTTACATGACTTGTTTACATTATAGAATCTCCTGATAGGAACATCGAGGCATGACATGAATCAACCACTTCCCGAAATAAACATCGGGGTACAATATACAAGTGGATACATTATGAAGTTACAATTACATCAACACTCCCTCTTAACTAGGAGGATATTCTCTCGACACAATTTATCAGCACACGTCTTCTTCTATGGATCATCATCAAGTTCTCATCATCTTCATCTTCAAGTCATATTCATATGGATTTGGATCATCACTTTATCTGGATCATCATCACAGGTGCTATCCCTTAATTCTTCTCGTCACGGGAAGTTCTACAGAGCCAGCCCTTTTTCATGATGGTTGTAGGCCTAGCCTCCAAGTAGGTCTTCATCTTCTTCAACACTTATATCTGACTGAGTCAGAAAGGCCTTCCCAACACTTATATATGACCATGATAGGAAACTCATTCACACATCATGTCAGAAAGGCTCTGCGCTTACATCTGCCCATGATAGGAAACTCATTCACACAGCATGTCAGAAAGGCTCTCCCATCACTTATATTTGACCATGATAGGAAACTCATTCACACATCATGTCAGAAAGGCTCTGCACTTACATATGACCACGATAGGAAACTCATTCACACATCATGTCAGAAAGGCTATGCACTTACATCTGACCATGATAGGAAACTGATTCAGACATCATGTCAGAAAGGCTCTACACTTACATCTGACCATGATAGGAAACTCATTCACACATAATGTCAAAAAGGATCTGCACTTACATCTGACCATGATAGCAAAATCATTCACACATCATTTCAGAAAGGCTCTCAACCGCAGTCTTAGTGTCAGTCCCAGACTGAACAAATTCCTGGTAACTGACCAGGTGCCTCCATTCTCCCAGAGAATGGCATCCAACGTTTATATCTGATCATGTGAGAACACATCTCACAGTCATCTCAGAATGGCTCAGCACTCACATCTAGCCATGGAAGGAACCAATCCTCTCACCATGACAGAATGGCTCAGCCCTTACATTTGACCATGGAAGGAACCAATCCTCTCACCATGTTAGAATGGCTCACGGACTCATCACTTCCCTTTGGAGGAAACCTTGATCTAAAGAACACCAAGATTCTCCCTGAAGTATTCAACTTCACTCTAGCCAATGGCTTAGTTAATACATCAATTATCTGTTCATCCGTAGCAACATACTAGAGCTTCACTGCTCCTCTCTACACCATATCCATGATATAGTGATATTTTATATCGATATGCTTTGAATTGTCATGGAACACCCGGTTCTCAGACAACTTCACACAACTCTGGTTGTCGCAATATATAAAAGTAGCATCCATTTGGAGATCAAATAAATTAGACAGTAGCTTCCTCAGCCATACTGCCTCAAAACTAGCTGAACAAGCTATGACATACTCTGCTTCAGTTGTACTTAGTGCCATGCAATATTGTTTCCTGCTAAACCAAGAGATTACACCTAATCCCATACTGAGGCAACACCCTGAGGTGCTCTTTCTATCAATGGCACTACCTGCCCAGTCTGAATCAACATAACCTTCCAGGTTAATATTCTGATCAGCTTTATACTTGAGCCCATAATCAACTGTACCCCTCAGGTACCTCAAAATATGCTTTGCAACAATCAAGTGAACATGTCTAGGATCTGTCAGAAACTGGCTCAAGGTGTTCATAGCAAAGCAAATGTCTGGTTTTGTATTCGTCAGATACATCAAGGACCCAATCATCTGACGATACATTGTAGCATCAACTGCTTCTGATGAAGCATCACTCAATAGCTTCAAGTTTGATGCCATAGGTGTGGTCATGGCCTTGCAATCCATCATCCCGAATCTCTTCAGGATCTCTATCGCATACTTCCCTTGTCCCAGGGAAATTCCATCTGCATCCTACCACAACTCCATGCCTAGAAAATAGTGCATCATACCTAAGTCCTTCATTTTGAACTTGACAGCAAGCTTTCTCTTCATATTGGAAATCAACCTATCCATACTTGTTACAAACAGATCATCTACATATAGTTGGATTATCACTGGGTTACCATATTCAACCTTGTAGTAAAGGTTGGAATTTGCTTTACTCTTGGTAAATCCCAAACTAGATAGAAAACCATCAATTCTGTCGTACCATGTCCTGGGTTCCTGTTTCAAACCATACAGGGATTTCTTAAATTTACACACATGAGTTTCCCTGTCACATGTCTCAAAACCGAGTGGCTGCTCCACATACACTTCCTCTTCCACTACACCATTCAAGAAAGCAGTCTTGACATCCATCTAGTGTATCTTCCATTTCATCACTGCAGCCAGAGAAAGTACTGATCTGATGGAAGGGTATCTGGCTACAGGTGCAAACGTTTCTTCATAATCTATTCCTTCTTTCTGGGAGAATCCACGAGCCACAAATCTTGCTTTATATTTCTCTATGCTGCCATCTGCAAGATGCTTGATCTTGTAGATCCTTTTGGAAGTTACAACAGAATTCCCTTCTGGTCTTGGGACAATATCCCATACATCATTCTTCATGATCGATTGATACTCTTCGATCATAGCATCCTTCCATTCTTTCCTTTCTTCATAGCCTTCCAACTAGTCACATAATAAGGCTACATAACCAGAGCAGAACCTGGTTCTTTTCCTTTCTCTGTGATTTTCTTCTAGAGCCCCATATCTTTTTGCACCTTGGATAACTTCTCATACCCAAGCAGGTTTCCTCTTGTGAGGATTCTTCTCCTAAGGTGGATCTATAGGTTCTTGAGTTTCTTCTATTTCTTAATCTTCTTCTTGAATTTATTCGTTCATGGTTGTGTCATGAATTCTCGGTGCTTCTGTTTCTTCAGGTTCTTCAACAGGTCTCTTTCTGGATTTGTTGTAAGCTAAGCCTTCGTCAAATGTTACGTCCCTACTGATGTCGATATTCTTGAATATTGGGAAGTATATTTTGTAATCCTTTGAGCTTTCAGAGTATCCCACAAATATACCCTTATTTCCTGAAGGATCTAACTTTGTCCTGTTTTCTTTCGGAATGTGTATGTACACTGGACAACCGAATATTATGAGATGGATGACTTCTGGTTTCTTATCGGAAAAGACTTCTTCAAGAGTCTTGTTCTCGAGTACTCTGTGTGGAGTACGGTTGTGTCCATACACCACTATTCTGGAAGCTTCTGCCCATAGATGCATGGGAAGATCTTGATCATGAAGCATGGCCCTTGTAGCTTCCATGATCATTCTATTCTTTTTTTCTGCAACCCCATTCTATTGTGGATTATATGGAGTGGTTAAATCCCTCTTAATCCTTGAATCTTTTCATAATGCTTTGAATTCATTTGATGTGAATTATTCCATTATCTGACTGAAAAATCTTGATCTTCTTTTCTGTGTGGTTCTCGATTAGGTTTTGAATTCCTTGAACTTGCTGAATACTTATTCTTTGTTCTTCAAGATGTATATCTGCGTCTTCCTAGAAAAATCATCAATAAAAGAAACATAGTATACATACCCGCTTAATGAACTAGATGACATTGGATCGCATACATCGGAGTGAATGATTTCCAAGATGCCTTTTGCCTTGCTCTCACTGCTTGGAAATGTCTTCTTTGTGTTCTTTCCTTTCTCACATCATTTGCAGACACCGTCATGCTTTGTATGAATCTCTGGAAGTCCTTGAACAAATTTGCTTACAAGTGGTAGTGCTCTATAGTGCACATGTGCAAGCCTTCTATTCCAAATTTCATTTGGTTCTACCAAGTCATGAACCAAATCTTGTTCTGGTTGGCCCTTCAATTTTTATAGACCTCCTTCTTGTTCCCCAATCACTACTACATCATCAATAGTCTTTCCCTTTGGCTACATGAGGACTTGGACATCTACAAATGCAACCCTCATGCCTTTTGCATCTAATGCAGATATGGAGAGGGATTTCTTCTTTAGTCCTGGTACAAACATTACATCCTTCATCATCATAAACTTTCCAGAGTCTAGCTTATAGGAGGATTCCCCACTACTTTTTATTGGATACTAGTAGTCATCTCCAAGTTTCACCTTGTGGAGTGATTCATGTTTTGATAGTTTCACAAACGATTCTTTGAATCCCATCATGTGTTTGGAAGCTCCACTGTCTATAATCCAATCATTGCTTCCATGTGTGATGTTTCCCGTGAG
The DNA here is from genome assembly GCA_001517045.1 of Pseudotsuga menziesii. Taxonomy (NCBI): domain Eukaryota; kingdom Viridiplantae; phylum Streptophyta; class Pinopsida; order Pinales; family Pinaceae; genus Pseudotsuga; species Pseudotsuga menziesii. The sequence continues at coordinate 239,776 of LPNX010029337.1, forward strand.
AGCAAAAATCAAGACATATTCTTCATCACTTGAAGAATCATCAATTTCTTGCTTGATTCTCTTTCTAGAGGGTTCATCATCTTCTGCAGCATGAGCATGATGTCTTCTCTTGTTTCCCTTCTTCTTGTGAGAGACATTTTGGTTCTTAGGACATTCTTTGGCATAGTGTCCTCTTTCATCACATATGAAGCATCTGAATCTGGGTCGATTCTTATTGAATTTATCAAGATGAGCATGCTTACCTTTGTGATAGTCTGTCCTGCTTTTCTTGGAGTGAATAGTGAGATCTTGATCTTCACTTCCCATCTTTTCTTCTTGAGCTACTATCCGAGCTTCTTCTTGTGAGAATTCTTCACACAGTCTACTAAAATTGACTAGCTTCTTTCTAGCATAGATCCCTTGAATGAAAGAGTCCCATGTCCTAGAGAGACCATTCAAGGTGGTCATTACAATCTCTACATTCTCCACTTCTTCATCCACTACTTCAAGTTTTTATTTGATCTGGGAGACCCACATTCTGGACCTTCACATTCTTCAACTAGTTCCTTAGAGTCATCTTCTGGTTTATGTTCTTTCCTTCAAATAGTTTTGTCAGGGCATCAAACATAGCTTTAGGTGTCTTTATGGAGGACACCTGTGGTATGAGGTGATCCTTGATTGAATCAGCAATAATCCTCTTAGCCATGACCAATTTCTTCTTGTGTAAGTCTTTAGCCTCATCTCCCCCTGGAACAGGAACCTCTTCCATGATGTAAGAGTCCAACTCATTTTCTTCCAGGACCAGGGAGATCCTATACTTCCAGGCTCAGAAGTTATCAAATCCCTCAAGATTTTCATCAAGCTTTGTATGATGAGACATATTAACTGAGAACCTCAAATGGAAATACAAAAGATTTAGATATTGCCAAGTTAAGATGTCAGATCTTGATTTGGAGCTGAATTTCTGCAGATTAGGGTTTGAATTTCTTGGAGTTCCGTCCAACCAAAATCTTTGATATTGATCTCTAAACTTTGATTTTGAGGAGGAGATCAATCCAGGCCTGGGATCACTAAAAAATTCCACTTCTATGGAAAGCCCTAATTTTTGGCAGTAGTGTCGGGTCAAAAACTGAAAATACTCAAAATCAGATTCTGCTTCGACAGAAAGATGCGCCCTCGAGAGGAGAGTCAGCCCAACCTTCGGTTGCTGAAAATATATGGAGAGAGATCCAAAAATTAGGAATCCCTAGTTTTCGCAGCTACACAGTGTCTTATTCTCAGGTTAGCTCTGATACCATGTTAGATTTTTATCATTCAAGCTAACATTATCTTAGGATATTTAACTGAGAGAATAACAAGCATAGAAATCAAACATAAGAGACAATAAACACAAAGATTTTCCTCGGGGAAACCATAAAGGAGAAAACCCCGCAACTTCCTTAGAGATAGAATCAGCACCAAAAGCAAAACCCCAAAAATAGTAAGATGATCTCCTGACAGAAATAGTCTCTCTCTTTCTTGTCCCAACAACTTCTACTCTCTCAGTTATGCGCTACAACTGAGTGTGAGTGAATGTATGATAAATAGAGAGGCTCACTCTCTATTTATACTCATTCTTGACTTGAAAATAACTCACTAGGGCTGACTTATTTAGGAGAGTGTAATAACCCTAGGGCCCCACAACTGTGGGGAATTTAACCCTTAATCAATAGGAGGGTTACCCATAATGACTTTACATGACTTGTTTACATTATAGAATCTCCTGATAGGAACATTGGGGCATGACATGACTCGACCACTTCCCAGAATAAACATCAGGGTACAATATACAAGTGAATACATTCCGAAGTTACAATTACATCAACATATTTTTTGTAAGTTACAGTCCCAATGTCCAAAAAATCATAAAAGGATACAAAGGGAACTGCTCCTAACCGAAAGGTGCTAGGGTGGTCCTTTTCTTTAATTAGACTATGTAGTCCAAAAAAGGGGACAAATGAGGCCACATAGATTCCCTTTCAAATACTTTAACGAGAATGAAAGGAAGCAAGCATGCTCAACAATATTTTCATTCTTTAAGGAGTCACAAAAGAGCTTAACAAAAACTTTGTAATGGACAGTCAAGCAAGGAGGAATTTTTTGATGAACCTAAAGAGGATATGTTGGGATCATGGATGACAGGGAGAAAAAATAGTAGTGGAACACTGGTCGGGCCTCCTTGTGAGACGGTGAATGGTGGAAAAATAAGGCCAAGGTTGCAGTATGGATGGAGCGGATGGATCATGAGCATGCCAATATATAATGGGTTTGATTTGCATGGTGGCGTGAAAATCAAGGTAACTTTGAGAAATGGCTCGAAAAAACATAGGGAAAGCATGTGTCATGTCCCCTCAATTTGACCATTAAAAGTGTTGACCTTGCTAAAGTTTCTAGGGGCTCAAATTGACATTAATTATTCTTCTGTTGTAGCTGCAACAATTTCCCAAATTTGTTAAAATATTGGACCCTCCTTTTAAATTTTGTCTTGCTTATATTTGTTGGGATTTCTAAACTTTGTTGTTCCTCTACTGTGAGTTTGATCTTTTTGAGGTTGGTTTAAGGTAAATTGTTGATCACTTTCGGAAGTTGAATGGTTATTTTTTGTTTGATGATGCTGTTGAATCGAACTTGAGGTTTTGGTTTCTCAATATTTTCGCCATCAGAAGTTTATTGGGCATTGAATTGGGGCCGTAGTCATCTACGCAGCCGCCGTTGCAGAAGTTTACTTATGAAAGTCCCGATGGACAGTCATGTTTTGCTGATGTTTTTTTTTATTCCCTTTATTTTTGTTTTAAAATATTTTTGACTATTGGTGTGTTTGTTTCATCACAGTCGGAACAATAATTATTTGTGTTGCTGCCATTTCAGATGGCAGATTGCAAGCACTCCAACGGAAGCCCTTATATTTGCCGACTTCGCGAGTTTCTTTAAAATGATTTTGCTCTTTTCGCTATTGGAATTGTGTTGGACATTTGATCGGAGGATTAGTATTTTGCTTCGCCGATGCATGAACTTTGATTTTTTCCGCTCACCGAAGTTTTCATGGATTGTGGAAGTCGTAGTCTATTTGAATCCAGCCATTGCGGCTCCAGAACGGACTAACCATATGACATGTAGTTTTTCCGTTCACTAATGGTTTGTTTTATTTTCGCTGATTGTTTGTTTGATTTTCACCAATGGTTTGTTTTGGTTTACTCTGATGTTTACTGGTATGCAGAACCTTTGGTCCATGTAGCCTTCGCCTTTGCGGCTCTTTAGCGGACTAACCATATGATGCTCTAGTGAATTTCAAGGTCCGATGCTGCAAGTTTTAACGTTTTATTTTTTTGTGGAAACCATAGTCAATGTGTTTCCTGCCGTTGAAGTTGTGTAGTGTGCTTTCTCTCCAACGGTTAGTTGGTTCATATGCCGATGCAATACCGATTAGGCCTCTGAGTTTCTGATCGTCGATATTCTCAGTTGGTCATGGAGCATTAGAGGAAATTTCAACTCAAAATGGGCCTCCTAAAATGAACTAGTAAAAAAATAGTTAAAATAATAAAATAATATTTATTAATTCTGGAGGAAGAAAAGAAAAAAACTACTTTTTTGTTTGTATTTTTGACATATCTCCCTGTGTTTTTACTCAAATTTCAATCGGGAGAGCTCATTGGATGCGGAATTAAATTCCGCATCCAATGAGTACCCACTCAGCATACTTTTGACGGACCCCGCTTCCCCAAAAACAAGAAATACCTGAAAAAATGGAATGATGACATCATCATTCCATTTTTTCAGGTATTTCTTGTTTTTGGGGTAGAAGGGTCCATCAAAAGTATGATGAGTGGGTACTCGTTGGATGCGGAATTTAATTCCACATCCAATGAGCTCTCCTGATCGAAATTTGAGTAAAAACAAAGGGAGATATGTCAAAAATACAAACAAAAAAAATAGTTTTTTTATGATACCTATCCCCAAATTTATATTAAAAAGTGTTTAAGACCTATACGGTATTTCAAATTTAAAGCAATTTCATTGGATAACACATGATGACATGGATTTTGAATAAAAGTTAAAAGGCCCATTTTGAGTTGAAATTTCCTCTAATGCCTGTAGTCTTTCCGTTGCCCACCGTTTCAGCTCCTCTTTGAACTAATCGCCTGATATTTAGTTTTCCATTCGCCGATGAAAATTTGTTTTTGGACCATTGCTTAGGATTTTTCCTGTCGGTAAGGGTTTTCCCACCGTTCTCGTGAGCTTTCACTCTATTTTTTGACAGTGGTTACTCTGTCTTTCTCCATGTTTTCATCAGAAATTGTCGATTTGGTACAGATGCGGCCGGGATTAGGATAAGGAGTTTATTTTTTTGGATTTGTGGTTTTAAGTTTGGACAATGGACTTAGCTGAGTTCAAGATACGAAAGTGCAGGATTTCTCTGCATTATCATTTTTCTCTTCATGCATTAATATTTATAATAGTTCATTTTACAAGATGTATGTGTTAATACAGTTTGAGTTACTTTGTCGAACGCTAAGTGATCTAAGAATTGGTTGTTCATGATAGGGTGATGGCTGCAGCAGAGAAGATATTCCTAGAAGACTAAGCAGAAAAAATGAGGTAGCAGGGAAGGAAGAGAAAGAAAATGAAGAAACATAGGAGAAGAAATTAAGGGTTGAGATCTCAGATAGATCGAGAGCATAAAAGGCCCAAGCTTGGGAGGACTTCGTCAATTACCAAGCTGGTCCTTTTTAAGCAAACAAAAGTGCTTTTAAATCTTATATGTGAAATGTAACGTTTGTGTGAATCATGAGCACTCACAAAAGACAAAAATGTGAGATTAAATGGTTGGAGGGAGCCCAAAGGTCACTGAGGGGAAGTCCAAGAGTTTGGCTTGTAGTATAACTATAGGAGAGTTAGATAGAAGAAGGACTTTTTCCCAGTTAGATTTGTGAAGACATGTTGTAAGAAGAACTATTTCCTTTTGCAATAGATAATTACAATTTTCCTGTTGGAGAAAGCTTGGTGGAATGTTCAAATACTATGTAATGGATTTGTTGAAGGGGAACTATTTCATTTTTAGCTATTGTCCATTAACTGTGAGATCATTCTAACTTGTTGAACCTATGTTCTTGTATGAATGCTCTCTAGTTTACTTTAAGGAATTTCCACTATGAGTAATGAATGCTTTTCATAAGCAATGAGCTATCTTGTTGTTCATCTATCTATTCATGTTTATTTATTTTGAAATAAAGAAAAAATACCTATGATTTTTCTTAATGCATGAACAGTAATACATTACTCATTAAATGATAATCTCTCTCCCTAGGGACAGTTTAGTTAGATAGTTTTAGTTTTCTTGTTGTGTGTGATTTAGATGCGAGAGAATTAAGACAAGAGGTAATAACCTGCACATCACATTATGACCGCTCCTCGTATTCTCTATCAATCTGCATTTTATATAGGCACTTGCATCTCATACTTAAAACTAAAAAAACTAAAAGATAGATAAGGGACTGGACCATAACCGGTAAAACCATTAATTTTGGTTACTTGACCTATGGTAGCCAAACCGCAAACCGGATGGATTCCCCATGCCAAACAGTAACGTGCTAGTTGGGAATGTTTACTGGGGAGAATCCCTAACTGTTTTTGCCTACGATTTTGCAGGGCTCAATAGTTTTTGGCGCTAGAAGGAGGGCCACCATTTCCTCGATATTACTCCACCAGTGATAGTTTTGAACGCAGTTCATTTCCCAATCTGATTCCTAAAGAGAAAGGTAAAGAACATTTGTATTCTGTGGACAACGAAGTTGTTAATGATCTGAGAAGACACACTAGGGCTTATGTGAAGAAGATCGGAGGACTACCGATTATTCCTGATTTTCCTAGGAGAGAATATAAGAAGAAATACCATCCTATATTGGAAGACTCAGTGTTGGTTGGAGATTTGGAAGAATTGGTAGAAACATCCTTACAGGAAGTTGTTTAACCTTTCAATCAAGTGGGCCTGTTGATGTATTTATAACTTTGGAATGTATTCATCTATGTATCTTATGTATTGTAACCCGATGTTTATTCCAGGATGTATCTATAATTTAATTGAGTCATGTTGTCATGCCTCGATGTTCCGATCGGGAGAATCAATAATGTAAACAAGTCATGTCAAGTCATAGTGAGTAACCCTCTGATTGTATAAGGGTTAAAGTTCCTGTAGTTCCGGGGCACTAGGGTTATTAGACTATCCTAGTAGAGGTCGACCCTGGTAGGGTTTCAGTCGTGTCGGGATTGGTATAAATAGAGAACTGAAGTCTCTATTTATCACACAACTCATACACACTCAAGTGTAGCGCATAGTTGAGGAAGGAGAAGACACTGGGGCTAGACAAGAAGAAGATTATTGTTGTTGGGAGATCACTTACTATTTTGGTGCTAATTCTATCTCTGAGGAAGTTGCGAAGTTTTCTCCTTTATGGTTTCCCTGAGGAAAAACACTGTGTTCATTTTCTCTTGTGTTTGATTGCTGTACTTGTTATTCTATGAGTTAAAGATCCTAATAATGCTAGCTTAGTGTTAAAAAACTAACATGGTATCGGAGCTAACCTAAGAAGAAGACACTATGCAGCTGCAGGAACTAGGGCTTCCTAGTTTGTGGATCTTCCTCTATATATTTTCAGCAAAAGTAAGGTGGAATAACTCTCCTCCTTAGGGCGCATCTTTCTGTCGAAGCAAAATCCAATTCTAAGGTTTTTCAGTTTTGGACCCGACACTACTGTCGAAAATTAGGGATTTTCATAGAACATTAGAGGAAATTTCAACTCAAAATGGGCCTCCTAAAAAATTAATAAAATAATAGTTAAAATAATAAAATAATATTTATTAATTTTGGAGGAAGAAAAGGAAAAAACTACTTTTTTGTTTGTATTTTCGACATATCTCCCCATGTTTTTACTCAAATTTCGATCGGGAGAGCTTGTTGGATGCGGAATTAAATTCCGCATCCAACGAGTACCCACTTGGCATACTTTTGACGGACCCCGCTACCCCAAAAACAAGAAATACTTGAAAAAATGTGATGATGACATTATCATCACGTTTTTTTAGGTATTTCTTGCTTTTGGGGTAGAGGGGTCCATCAAAAGTATGCCAAGTGGGTACTCGTTGGATGCGGAATTTAATTCCGCATCCAACGAGCTCCCTCGATCGAAATTTGAGTAAAAACACGGGGAGATATGTCAAAAATACAAACAAAAATGTAGCTTTTTTTATGATACCTATCCCCAAATTTATATTAAAAAAGTGTTTAAGACCCATATGGTATTTCAAATTTAAAGCAATTCCATTGGTGACATGGAATTTGAGTTAAAATTAAAAGGCCCATTTTGAGTTGAAATTTCGTCTAATGGAGGAATTTTTCAGTGAGCCCAGGCCTAGATTGATCTCCTCCACAAAATCAAAGTTAGGGATAAATTTCAAGGCATTTGGGTGGACAGAACTCCAGAAAAGAAAAACCCTAATTTGCTCCTGGACCAGCTCTGCAGAATTTTAGCTCAAGTTTCAGATCCGACATATTGACCTGGTAAGATCTAAAATCTTTTGTATTTCCATTTGAGGTTCTCTGTTAAGATGTCTCATCATACCAAGCTTGATGAAAAGCTTGAGGGAGCTGATAACTTTTGAGCCTGGAAGTATAGGATCTCCTTGGTCCTAGAAGAAAATGAGTTAGACTCCTACATCCTTGAGGAGGTTCCAGTTCTAGAGGGAGATGAGGCAAAGGCCTTACATAAGAAGAAAATGGTTATGGAAAAGAGGATCATTGATGATTCTATCAAGGATCACCTTATCCCACAGGTGTCCTCTCTCAAAACACCTAAAGCTATGTTTGATGCCCTAACCAAATTGTTTGAAGGGAAGAACATAAACCGGAAGATGACTCCAAGGAATCAACTGAAGAATGTGAAGATTCAGAATGTAGAGATTATCCAGTCCTACTTCACAAGGGTTTCTCAGATCAAGGAACAATTAGAAGCTGTAGATGAAGAAGTGGAGAATGCAGAGATTGTGATGACAACTCTGAATGGCCTTCCTAGGTCATGGGATTCATTCATCCAAGGAATCTGTGCTAGAAAGAAGTTATTAAAATTCAGTAGACTATGGGAAGAATGTTCTCAAGAAGAATCACGGATAGCAGCTCGAGAAGAGAAGATGGGAAGTGAAGATCAAGCTCTCACAGTTCACTCCAAGAAAGGCAGAAGAAGTACTCATCACTCCAAAGGTAAGAATCCTCATCATAGAGATAACAATAGAAAGAAAATATCTAGATCAAGATGTTATACATGTGATGAGATAGGGCACTTTGCAAAATATTGTCCTAAGAACAAGAACCACTCTCATAAGAATAAGGGGAACAAAAGAAGACATCATGCTCATGTTGTAGAGGATGATGAACCATCCAAGAAGAGATCCAGATATGAAAGTGAAAATTCTTCAAGCGAGGATGAATATGTTTTGATTTCTGTTCTCACAGGTAACATTACTCATGGTAGTGATGATTGGATTATAGACAGTGGGGCTTCCAAACATATGACTAGATTCAAGGAATCATTTGTGAGACTGTCAGAACATGAATCACCTCACAAGGTGAAACTAGGAGATGACTACCAGTATCCAATAAAAGGTAGTGAGGAATATTCATACAAACTAGACTCTGGTAAGTCTCTAACAATGAAATAAGTATTGTTTCTTCCAGGACTCAAGAAGAACCTTCTCTCCATATAAGCATTGGATGCAAAAGGAATGAGATTTTCATTCATAGATGGTCAAGTCATCATGTGGCCAAGAGGAAAGACTATGGATGATGCAGTAGTGATTGGAGAACAAGAAGGAGGTTTGTACAAATTGAAGGGCCATCTAGAGCAAGCCTTGGTCCATGACACAGTAGATCCAAGTGAACTTTGGCATAGAAGGCTTGCACATGTGCACTACAGATCACTACCTATTGCAAGCAAAGCTGTTGGGTCTTCCAGAATTCCAAGAAAAACATGATGGTGTTTGCAAAGGATGTGCGAAAGGAAAGAATACAAAGAAGACATTTCCTAGCAGCGAAAGCAAAGCCAAAGGAATCCTCGAAATCATTCAGTCCGTTGCATGCAGTCCTATGTCATCAAACTCACTAAGCGGGTATGCATACTATGTTTCTTTTATTGATGATTTTTCTAGGAAGACATGGGTTTAATTCATGAAGAACAAAGACGAAGTATTCAACAAATTCAAGGAATTCAAATCCTTGATCGAGAACCACACTGAAAAGAAGATCAAGACTTTTCGATCAGATAATGGTGGAGAATTCAATTCGAATGAATTCAAAGAGCTGTGCAAAGAATCGGGGATTAAGAGGGAGTTGTCCACTCCTTATAATCCACAATAGAATGGGATTGCAGAATGAAAGAACAGAACTATCATGGAAGCTGCAAGAGCCATGCTTCATGATCAAGATATTCCTATGCATCTTTGGACGGAAGCTGCTAGAACAACAGTGTATGTATAGAACCATACTCCACATAGAGTACTCGAGAACAAGACTCCTGAAGAAGTATTCTCTGGAAAAAACCCAGAAGTCAGCCATCTCAGAATATTCAGCTGCCCTTTATACATACACATTCCAAAAGAAAAGAGGACTAAATTAGATCCTTCAGGAAAGAAGGGTATATTTGTGGGATACTTTGAAATTTCGAAGGCTTACATAATATATTTCCCAGGATACAAGAAGATTGACATCAGTAGGGATGTGACATTTGATGAAGACACAGCTTACAACAAATCTAGAAAGACACTTGCTGAAGAACCTGAAGAAGCAGAAGCACCCAGAATTCATCATACAACCATGAATGAAGAAACTCAAGAAGAAGATCAAGATTTTGAAGAACCACAAATACCTATAGATCCACCTCTGGAGAAGAATCCCCATAAGAGGAAACCTGCTTGGGTACAAGAACTTATCCAAGGTGCAGAAAGATATGGGGCTTTAGAAGAGAATCATAGAGAAAGAAAGAGGACCAGATCCTGCTCCGAGTATGTAGCTTTACTATGTGATTTCATTGATAAAGAACTTTCCAGTTACAAAGAAGTGGCAGAATGGAAAGAATGGAAGGATGCTATGATTGAAGAATACCAATCGATCATGAAGAATGATGTCTGGGATGTCATCCCAAGACCAGAAGGGAAGTCAATTGTAGCTTCCAAATGGATCTACAAGATCAAGCATGCTGCAGATGGTAGCATTGAAAAATATAAAGCAAGATTTGTGGCTCAAGGTTTCTCTCAGAAAGAAGGAATAGATTATGAAGAAACCTTTGCACTTGCAGCCAGATACACTTCCATCAGATTGGTACTTACTCTGGCTACAGTGATGAAATGGAAGATACAGCAAATGGATGTCAAGACTACTTTCTTGAATGGTGTAGTAGAAGAGGAAGTGTATGTAGAACAACCACTCAATTTTGAGACACATGACAGGAAGTATCATGTGTGCAGATTGAAGAAAGCCTTGTATGGTTTGAAACAAGCACCCAGGACTTGGTACGGCAGAATTTACAGCTTTCTATCTAGTTTGTACTTTACCAAGAGTAAAGTAGATTCCAACCTTTACTACAAGGTTGAGGATGGAAACCCAGTGATACTTATACTGTATGTAGATGATAGGTATGGATGGGTTGATTACTGATACGAAGAGAAAGCTTGCTGCTGATTTTGGAATGAAGGACTTGGGGATGATGCATTACTTTCTAGGTATGGAGGCGTGGCAGAGTACAGATGGAATATTCCTTGGACAAGGGAAGTATGCAGTAGAGATCCTGAAGAGGTTTGGGATGATGGAATGCAAGGCTATGGCCACACCTATGGCATCGAACCTGAAACTATTGAGTGATGCTTCATCAGAGTCGGTTGATGCTACGATGTATTGTCAGATGATTGGGTCATTGATGTACCTAACAAACACAAGACCCAATATTTGCTTTGCCGTGAACACCTTGAGCTAGTTCCTGACAGATCTGAGACATGTTCACTTGATTGCCGCAAATCATATTCTGAGATACCTGAAGGGTACAGTTCATTATGGGCTCAAGTACGATGCAAATCAAAAGATTAACGTGGAGGGTTATGTTGATTCAGATTGGGTAGGCAGTGCCATCGATAGGAAGAGAAATTCAGGGTGTTGCTTCAGTATGGGATTAGGTGTGATCTCTTGGTTTAGCAGGAAGTAATCCTGTGTGGCCTTGAGTACAGTTGAAGCAGAGTATGTCGTAGCTTGTTCAACTAGTTGTGAGGCAGTATGGCCGAGGAAGCTACTATTTGATTTATTTGATATTCAGTTGGATGCTACTTGTATACATTGTGACAACTAGAGTTGTGTAAAGTTGTCAGAGAATCCAGTGTTCCATGACAAGTTGAAGCATATCGAGATCAAGTACCACTATATCAGGGATATGGTGTAGAGGGGAGCAGTGAAGCTCCAGTATGTTGCGATGGAGGAATATATAGTTGATGTATTAACAAAGCCATTGGCTAGGGTGAAGTTTGAGTACTTCAGGGAGAAGCTTGGTGTTCTCGAGATAGAGGTTTCCTTTAAGGGAAAGTGATGAGTCCCATAGCCATTTTGACATGGTGAGAGGATTGGTTCCTTCCATGGTCAGATGTAAGGGCTGAGCCATTCTGTCATGGTGAGAGGATTGGTTCCTTCCATGATAGATATGAGTGCTAAGATCCATAGCCATTTTGACGAGTAGGTCAGATATAAGGGCTGAGCCATTCTGTCATGGTGAGAGGATCGGTTCCTTCCATGTCAAATATGAATGTTGAGATGAGTAGCCATTCTGACGAGTAGGTCAGATGTAAGGGCTGAGCCATTCTGTCATGGTGAGAGGATTGCTTCCTTCCATGTTAGATATGATTGTTGGCCATTCTGTCAAGTAGGACATATGTAAGGGCAATTGCCATTCTTTGAATGGAGCTTCCTGGTGAGGTACCAAGAACACTTAGTCTAGGACTGAGTAGCCATTCTGATGTGATAGAGGGATGTGTTCCCACTTGACCAGATGTAAGGGATGAAACATTCTGTCGTGGCTAAAGGATTAGGTTCCTTCCATGTCAGATGTGAGTGTTGGCCATTCCGACGAGCAGGTCGGATATAAGGGCAACTTCCATTCTCTAGGAGAATGGAGGCACCTGGTCAGTTACCAAGTAGCTCAGTCGAGGAGGACTGGGGCCATAATGATATGACCGTAGGATCGGTTCCTACAAGATTAGATATGAGTGCAAGTCCTTCCATCATTGTGGTAGGATGTGTTCTCGCTTGGGTGGATGTAAGTGCAGGCCCTTTCATCATTGTGGTAGGATGTGTTCCGGCCTGGGTGAATGTAAGTGCAGAAATATTTCGTCATTGTGGTAGGATGTGTTCCATCCTGGGTGAGATTCGTTCATCATTGTGGTAGGATGTGTTTTGGCCTAGGTGAATGTGCATAAATCTTTCATCATTGTGGTAGGATGTGTTCCGGCCTGGGTGAGAGTCGTTCATCATTGTGGTAGGATGTGTTCCGGCCTGGGTGAGAGTCGTTCATCATTGTGGTAGGATGTGTTCCGGCCTGGGTGGATGTGCGAAAACCTTTCATCATTGTGGTAGGATGTGTTCCAGCCTGGGTGAATGTGCAGAAATCTTTCATCATTGTGGTAGGATGTGTTTCAGCCTGGGTGAGAGTCTTCCATCACTGTGGTAGGATGTGTTCCCACTTGGATGGATGTGAGGACTGTGCCTTTCTAATGAGTAGGTCAGATATAAGTCCTGAAGAAGACCTACATGGAGGATAGGCCTACAACTAGCATGAAAAAGGGTTCTGTAGAACTTCCCGTGACAAGAAGAATCATGAGATAGCACCAATGATGATCTAGATCCATTGATGATCGAGATCCAGTGATGATAGTCGGCGATGATACAGATCGAGTGATGATCAAGATCCAGTGATGATGATCCAGTAGTGATGATCCAGATCAAGTGATGATGATCCAGCAGTGATGATCCAGATCAAGTGATGATGGAGATCTAGTGATGATGCCCCATGATAATCCAGATCGAGAGATGATCTAGATTCGAAGAATGAAGATGAATTGAAGATGAAGATGACTTGAAGACTTAGAAGACTTGAGATGCAGATGATGAGATGATCCATTTGATACAGAGAAGAAGACTAGTGCTGAAAATTGTGTTGAAAGAATACCTTCCTAGTTAAAAGGGAGTGTTGATGTATTTGTAACTTCGGAATGTATTCATCTATGTATCTTATGTATTGTAACTCGATGTTTATTCCTGGATGTATCTATAATGTAATTGAGTCATGTTGTCATGCCCCGATGTTTCGATCAGGAGAATCAATAATGTAAACAAGTCATGTCAAGTCATAGTGAGTAACCCTCCGATTGTCTAAGGGTTAAAGTCCCCACAGTTCTGGGGCACTAGGGTTATTAGACTCTCCTAGTAGGGGTCGGCTCTAGTAAGGATTTTTAGTCATGTCGGGATTAGTATAAATAGAGAAATGGAGTCTCTATTTATCACACAACTCATACACACTCAAGTGTAGAGCATAGTTGAGGAAGGAGACGACACTGGGGCTAGAAAAGAAGAATATTACTGCTGTCGGGAGATCACTTACTGTTTTGTGCTTTTACTATTTTGGTGCTGATTCTATCTCTGAGGAAGTTGCGAGGTTTTATCCTTTATGGTTTCCCTGAGGAAAAAAACTGTGTTCATTGTCTCTTGTGTTTGATTGCTGTACTTGTTATTCTCTCAGTTAAAGATCCTAATAATCCTAGCTTAATGTTGAAAAAACTAACAGGGCCCAAATACAGCTTACTGTTCACCTGTTCATACTCCTGTTCATTCACCACCTCATTCTCCACCCAGAATCATGACAGGCGTGAATTCTAATCAACCACCTAACCCACCAAATCCACCACCTTCTTGGAAGGCTAGGTCACCTCTAAACCTAGCACCCCCTTTGCATGAATTACCTCAGGCTTTTGATAAAATGCTGCCCAAGTTTGACCCAAGTGAGAAGATTTTAGTAGATGATCATTTGTAAAGTTTCTACTTGGCCATAGAAGGATTGAGGGCTGGAGAACATGAAGATGTAGTCTGCAGAATTTTTCCACATACCTTGAAAGGAGCAGCAGCTTCATGGTATTTTGCTCTGCCTGCAAACTCAATCCCAGACTGGGATACTTTTGATAGAATATTCATAGATAAATATGCAGCCTAGAAAACCCATGCAGTACTAATGAAAGGTTTATGTGCTTTGAAGAAAGAAAGAAAAGAAAAGGTGCATAGTTTTACTCAAAGGTTTTCTGCTTATCTTAAGAATTTTTCTGTAGCTAATAAGCCCTCTGATAAAGTTCTGATTGAATATTATACTTCAGCTTTAGGGCCTGACTTGGACATGTTTACCAAGATGCAAGTCAAACCTATGTTATCAGAGACTTATCAAGAAGTGGAGAGAGTAGAAGCTGAAAAAGAGATCATAGAAGATTATCTTGAGCAGTCAGGAGAAAACAATTTGGGTAAGAAAGCCTTATTATTTACTAAGCCTAAAGAGGAGCAGTCACATGATTTTGAGAGAATGTTAAAGATGATGCTGAAGCTTTCCAATAGAATAATACATTTGGAAAATGAAAAGGAAGCTCATAAATCTTATAAGCATTACTACAAGAGAAGAGAGGATAACAATCAATCCAAACCTCCTCCACACAGTCTTGCATCAATGAACTTAATGGAGGTAGGTATGGATAACTTTTGCACTTTTCACCAGCAGCCCCATTCTAAAAAAAATTGTCCTCAATGGATGAATTCAATGACATTAGTAATGAATCAGTTGTTGGATTCCAAACTAACAGAGGCTGATGATGAGGAAGAAAAGGGTGGTAAATCCACATAACAACAAGAGGATGCTGCTTTGGTGTTATGGGATTGTGTCTTGCTTTTTGATACAGAAGAAGATTCCGTGAGACATGAGGACATATCAAAAGCAAATGTGACAATGAGAAGCCAAGGGCTAGTAAAAGAAGATAGGTTAATAATCCCAAAAATTAGGAGACTTCAGGAAAATGTAAAGAAAATTAAGAAGAATGCCATAGCTGATAAAATACCTGAATTCACCATTACGAGTTAGGACCCAAAGCAAATCAACATGCCTGTTAAGCCCATTGAAGAGAAGACTGATGACATAAAAAATAATCTCAAAGAGCATAAGATGGAGTATGACATTGTGGAAGATATTAAGAGGGCTAAGGAAAATATCTCACTGTTTGAAATGTGTAATATGCCTCAGCAGAAAGAAAGATTGTTAAAAGAACTTGAGATACCTGAAGAAAAGATTCCCACTGACAATCAACCAGAAGAAGAGGAAATTGGTGAAGCAAGTGTGGGAGGTAAGCCTAAATGTAAAACTCCACCATTTCTCCTGACTTTTGAAAATTTCAACCATAATGTACACAACTGTTTAGTGGACTCAGGGGCATCAGTAAATGTTATGCCACTTTCATTATGCAAAAAAATAAATGGACAGCCTAAACCATCTACCTGGTAGGTTATTTAGTTAGAAGGTAATTGGGGAAATGGAGGATGTTTTGATTCAACTATATTCAAATGAAAAGCTATGTCAATTCATAGATATTGTAGTAGTAGACATACCTGAAGCTTATGGGCTTGTTTTGAGTCGGTATTGGTCAGCAAAGCTAAATGGGTATTTTTCTTTAGATTGGTCACATATGTGGTTAAATTATAAGGGAAGTCCCAATCAAATTAAAGTATTAAGAGAGCCCCACATGAAACACAATGTCACTCAGTTGGAGGGTAAGAATGAACCAGTGAATTCTGTATTGGGGAATTACTTCATTGAGCTAGAACTAGGAAACTACCAAGTGGAAGAAGCTAGCTGTACATCAGACACCTAGCCTGATCTCTTTCGGTTTTCACAGGCTGATGAAATTGATTGTAAAATAGTAGACTTAGCTTTAGATGTAGATTTTGATTCATGTATAGTAAAAGTAGATAGTTTTTGGACACTTTTTTTTGATGGATCTAAGACATTGGAAGGATCAGGAGCTAGCTGTGTCCTGATTGATCCAAAGAAGAATAAACACTTTATTTCATGTAGATTAGAGTTTGAATGTACCAATAACACAGTTGAATATGAAGCATTAGTTTAGGGACTAAGAAAAGCAATTGAATTAAAAGTAGAAAATATGAAAGTGTATGGGGATTCTGAAATAATTGTAAAACAGATTCGAAATCAGATACATTGCATTTCACCTCATTTAAAATCTTATCAAAATGAAGTGTGGGATTTGCTTAAATTTTTTTATGCATTTAATATTGTATCGATTCCTAGACTAAAGAATGCAGCAGCTGACTTGTTATCTACCTCAGCTGCAAGGCTTGTACCCTCTAATAACAGGTGTTCTATTGAATTACTTTTCAGGCCTTCGATTCCAAACATGATTACAAATTTATGAGTTTTTGATGATGATCAACAAATTCTGGAATGTTTGACAAATGATGATACTTTCAAAGGGGCAATCATCGATGATGAAGAACATCAAGCTGAGCTAAAATTCGACAATTTTATTCCTAAAGGAGTCAGGACTTTAGAGTGAATGTTTGATCTAAACAATAAATTTAGAAGACCATCAAATGTCAAGACTCATAGCTCGTCTTTACAATTCGAGCTGATAAATTTAGGAACTCAAGTTGAGCCCAAATATGTGAATTTGGGAAAGTGTTGCTCCCCAGGTGAAAGAAATAAGTTCATCAGTTTGTTCAAACAATACAAAGATGTTTTTTCTTGGACATACGAATATCTGAAAACATATGAAACCAAGATTATTCAGCATGTCATCCCTATTAGATTTGGAGTCAATCCTTATCAGTAGCCTTTAAGAAAAATGCATCCAAAATTGGAGCCTTTAATTCAGAATGAAGTAAATAAATTATTCGATGCTAAAATTATATTTGAAGTCAAACACTCATAATGGGTTTCGAATCTGGTACCAGTAAGGAATAAATATGGAGAAATTAGGCTATGTGTGGATTTCAGGAACCTAAATCACGCTTTGGATAAAGACAACTATCCAGTCCCACCCATGGAACATATATTAGAGATGGTCTCGGGTTCCGAGTTATTTTCATTGTTAGATGGATTCTATGGCTACAATCAAGGGTTGGTAGTTGAAGAAGACAGATGTAAGACTACATTCAGAACAAGGTGGGGAAATTTTGCATAAATAAGGATGCCCTTTGGACTCATAAATGCTGGAGCGAATTTCCAAAGGGATATGGATATAGATTTCCATGGTTTGATTGGCTGTAGTGTTGTGGTATATCTCGATGATATCACAATATTTTCAAAGAAAAGAGAAGAACACGCATTCCATCTAAAACAAAATTTCGAGAATTGCCGAAAATATGGTATCTCGCTAAATCCCAAGAAGTGTGTGTTTGTGGTTATAGAAGGAAAGCTACTGGGTCACGTCATTTCTAAAAAAGGGGTCTCCATAGACCCAGAAATATGATTAAGGCAATCAAACAGATCCCTTTACCCCATAATAAGAAAGGTATGCAATCATTCATGGGGACGATTAATTTCATGCAAAGGTTTGTACCGAATTTCGCTCAAATTGTTAAACCTTTGCAGCAGATGGTGAAACAAAGTGTACAATTCAAGTGGAATGATGTAGAGAAGAATGAATTCAGCAAAATAAAGACATCCATTGCTCATGCTCCATCTCTTAAAAGTCCATATTTCGAAAAAGATTTTATTTTGTACACTTTCACGCCCGATGATTCATTGGTAGCGGTGCTTACTCAGAAGGAAGATGGGGGAGATGAGTATCCCATATCATTTATGAGCACTAGTCTATAGGGGGCTGAATTGAATTACCCAGCCGTGGATAAACAAGCTTATGCAGTATTCAAAGCAGTAAAACAATTTAGGCCGTACATACTTAAGAACCGGACCAAGGTAATAGTTCCACACCCAGCTGTGAGGTCTCTTTTCGTACAAAAGGAATTGGGAGAAAGAAGAGGCAACTGGGTGACAGCTTTACAAGAATATGACCTCGAGTTCAAACCAACATCTATAATTAAAGGGAAAGGACTGTGCAAACTAATGGATGAAGGTAAAAACAATGAAGAAAACAATTGGGAAAATGAAGCTGAGTTACATCTGATGGATGTATGTCCTCTTTTCATAGCTCCAGATTCCTGGTATCAAGACCTTGTGCATTACCTTCAGGAAGGATTGTTGCCAGAAAATTGCAATTCTAAGTAAAGAAGAGCAGTGCGCCTCAAATCAGCTTCATATTAGATCGCTGAAGGAATATTATTTAGGAAAAAATATGATGGAGTTCTTCTTAGATTCTTAGAGAAAGAAGATGCGAAGAAGGTCATGACAGAGTTACATGATGGCCCTGCTGGAGGGCATTTTTTGGGAGATACGACAGCCCATAAAATTCTCAGAGCCAGATACTATTGGCCCACACTGTTCAAGGATGCACATGCCCATGTTAGAAAGTGCGATATCTACCAGAGGTGTGGAGGAAGACAAGCCAAAGTAGCAGGACCTTTGAAGCTGGTGATGATAACAAAACCATTCGAGCAATGGGGAATTGATATCATTAGAGAGATAAAACCAAACTCTTCCTTGAAACAAAAATACATCTTGATGGCAACTAACTACTTCACTAGATGGGTTGAAGCCACTTCATTACATAAAGTGAATGAAGACGCGGTCATGGACTTCTTGCAAGATCATATTATGACCAGGTTTGGGGTTCCAATTTCCTTAGTTTTTGATGATGCTACTTATTTTTCCTCTATTATATTAACTGCATTTGCTCATGAAAAGGGAATTAAGTTGCATTATTCTGTGAACTATTATCCACAAGGAAATGGTTTGGCAGAATATACAAACAAGAATCTGATTAGAATCTTAAAAAAGACTGTGATAGAAAACCAGAGAAGTTGGCATTTAGCATTACCAAATTCTCTTTGGGCTGATAGAGTCACACCCAAGAATTCCATAGGTGTGTCATTGTATACCCTTTTTTATGGAAAAGAAGCCATTCTGCCTCCCAACATTATGCTACCCTCTTCCATAATGGCTCAAGAGTCTAGAGGCACAGATAATGAAATCTTGCAAATTAGAATCTATAATCTTTTGAAGGCGGAAGAGTCTAGATACAAAGCCAAAGAACGTTTTAAGCATCAACAGGAAGTAGTAAAGCGGTGGTTTGATAAGCATAAAGCTGGAAAAAGGGAATTTGAAGTGGGAGACCTGGTTCTTAAGTGAGATCACCCGCATGATGAAAAGGGGAAACACACAAAGTTTCAACAGTTATGGGTAGGCCCTTTTTAGATTGCAGCAAAACTTGGCCCCTCGGCCTACAAATTGCAAGATTTACAGGGGTGGGAAGAGAACTTACCAGTTAATGGTTTAGTTCTCAAACTTTATTTTTCCTGATTTTTGTTTCTTGTTTTGTACATAAATAAATTGATTTGGTTGTTTACTTTGATTTATTTCATTTTTATTTGTTTTAGTTATATTTTGTTTGATTTAAATAAAAGGAATAAAACTTTTGGTTGCATGGAGAACATCAGAGTTCTGGATAAGCTAAATCCTTGATTATAAGAATGTGTATTATTGTTTTATCTGATAGAATTTCTTCTAGTTTAGCAGTTTTCCAAAATGGCTATGAACACATTGAAGTCCTGCTTAATCCTTGTAAAATAACTCAAGATTAAAAGGTCTAGAATACTATTTCGAGGCTCCATCGATCTCACACTTAAAAATTTCCTAGGGGGTGACAACAAAAGACCCATGGAAAGGAAGCAGGGTAAACAGTATATTATATATAAATGATTCCATGCCAAGAATTGAAAGCCAAAAGGCTAATAAGAGTCAAAACTCCTAAGAAAGAAATATGTATCAAACGAAGTACTAAATCATATGAGTACAAAATTGCCAAAGTTCTTCTCACGGTCCATGAGCTGAAAATAAAATATATCTCTCACACAAAAGGACACTATGGATAGAGGAGCCTGAATATAAAATTTAGAAAGAAAGGCATGCAGGAGGACTCACAAAAGGAAAAAAAGTGCAAAAGCACAAAAAGTGCAAAATGGCATGGGAATGAGGAACAAATGAATATTTCTGTTTACCATATGTTACAATCCTGTGGTGTCTAAGTTGGAAGCTACTCGAAGACAGAGCTAAAAAATGAAACTCATATTCCCGACCTCAAAAGAGTTATCTTGAATTTGAAATATTGGGTTCCATTTTCCTAAATTGGACCATCATCAATGATTAAAAGTACATATATTTTCCATTTGGGAAATCCAAACATCTAGAAGAATTCAACATGTTGGTTTTATTGTTAAACAGTCTGTTACTAAAGGAAGAAATTGTCCAGATATCTGAGTTCACTAGGGAGTCCCCAATTATTGCAGTTGCAATGATTTCCCAATTTTTTTAAAATTTTGGACCCTCCTTTTAAATTTTGTCTTGCTTAGATTTGTTGGGATTGCTAAACTTTGTTGTTCCTCTGCTTTGAGTTTGATCTTTTTGAGGTTGGTTTAAGGTAAATTGTTGATCACTTTCAGAAGCTGAATGATCATTTTTTGTTTGATGATGTTGTTGAATCGAACTTGAGGTTTTGGTTTCTCAATATTTTCGCCATCGGAAGTTTATTGGGCAGTGAATCGGGCCCATAGTCATCTATGCAACAGCCATTGCGAAAGTTTACTTATGAACGTCCCGATGGATAGTCATGTTTTTGCTGATGTTTTTTTTATTCCCTTTGGTTTTGTTTTAAAATATTTTTAACTATCGACGTGTTTGTTTCATCACCATTGGAACAATAATTCTTTATGTTGCCGCCGTTTCGGATGGAAAATTGCAAGCACTCTGATGAAAGCCTTTATATTTGTCGACTTCATTAGTTTCTTTAAAATGATTTTTCTCTTTTTGCTATCAAAACTGTGTTGTACATTTGATCGGGGGATTAGTATTTTGCTTCACCGATCCACGACCTTTGATTTTTTCTGCTCACCGAAGTTTTCATGGATTGCGGAAGCCGTAGTCTATTTGAATCCCGCCATTGCGGCTCTGGAGTGGACTAACCATCCGACATGTAGTTTTTCCGTTCGCTAATGGTTTGTTTGATTTTTGTTGATGACTTGTTTAATTTTTGTCAATTGTTTGTTCTGGATTTCTATGATGTTTACTGGTCTGCGGAACCTTTGGTCCATGTAGCCTCCACCATTGCGGCTCTTTAGCGGACTAACCATTCGATTCTCTAGTGAAGTTCAAGGTCCGATGCTGCAAGTCTTAACGTTTTATTTTTTTGTGGAAACCATAGTCAATGTGTTTCCTGCCGTTGCGGTTGTGCAATGTGCTTTCTCTCCGACGGTTAGTTGGTTCATATGCCGATGCAATACTAGTTAGGCCTCCGAGTTTTCGATCGCCGATATTCTCAGTTGGTTGTGGAGCCCGTAGTATTTTCGTCACCTGCCATTGCGGTTCCTCTTCGAACTAATCACTCGATCCTTTGCTTTTTGTTCACCGATGAAAGTTTGTTTTTGGACCATTGCTTAGGATTTTTCCCACCGGTAAGGGTTTTCCCACTTTTCTCATGAGCTTTCACTCAATTTTTTGACGGTGGTTACTCTGTCTTTCTCCATGTTTTCATCAAAAGTTGCCGA
The DNA here is from genome assembly GCA_001517045.1 of Pseudotsuga menziesii. Taxonomy (NCBI): domain Eukaryota; kingdom Viridiplantae; phylum Streptophyta; class Pinopsida; order Pinales; family Pinaceae; genus Pseudotsuga; species Pseudotsuga menziesii. The sequence continues at coordinate 261,575 of LPNX010029337.1, forward strand.
TTTGGTCCAGATGCAGCCGAGATTAGGATAAGGAGTTTATTTTTTAGATTTGTGGTTTTAAGTTTGGACAATGGACTTAGTTGAGCTCAAGATACGAAAGTGCAGGATTTTCTCTGCATTATCATTTTTCTCTTCATGCATTAATATTTTTAATAGTTCATTTTACAAGATGTATGTGTTAATATAGTTTGAGTTACTTTGTCGAACGCTAAGTGATCTAAGAACTGGTTGTTCATGACAGGGTGATGGCTGCTGCAGAGAAGATATGTCTAGAAGACTAAGCAGAAAAAATGAGGCAGCAGGGAAGGAAGAGAAAGAAAATGAAGAAACAGAGGAGAAGAAATTAAGGGTTGAGATCTCAGGAAGATCGAGAGAAGCAAAGGCCTAGGCTTGGGAGGAATTTGTCAGTTACCAAGCTGGTCCTTTTTTAGTAAACAAAAGTGCTTTTAAATCTTAGATGCAAAATGTACTGTTTGTGTGAATCATGAGCACTCACAAAAGACAAAATTGTGAGATTAAATGGTTGGGGGGAGCCCAAAGGTCACCAAGGGGAAGTCCAAGAGTTTGGATTATAGTATAAGTATAGGAGAGTTAGATAGAAGATGGAATTTTTCCCAGTTAGATTTGTGAAGAAATGTTGTAAGAAGAACTATTTCCTTTTGCAATAGATAATTACAATTTGCTTGTTGGAGAAAGCTTGGTGGAATGTTCAAATGTTGTGCAATGGATTTGTTGAAGGGGAACTATTTCATTTTCAGCTGTTGTTCATTAACTGTGAGACCAATATTCTAACTAGTTGAACCTATGTTCTTGTATGAATTCTCTCTAGTTTACTTGATGGAATTTCCACTATGAGTAATGAATGCTTTTCATAAACAATGAGCTATCTTGTTGTTCATCTATCTAATCATGTTTATGTGTTTTGAAATAAAGAACAACTACCTGTGATTTTTCTTAATGCATGAACAGTAATACATTACTCATTAAATGATAGTCTCGCTCCCTAAAGACAGTTTAGTTATCTAGTTTTAGTTTTCTTGTTGTGTGTGATTTAGATGCGAGAGAGTTAAGACAAGAGGTAAGAACCTGCGCATCACATTGTGACTTCTCCTCGTATTCTCTATCAATCTGCATTTTAGATAGGCACTTGCATCTCATACTTAAAACTAAAAAAACTAAAAGATCCGCGGTGGACCGGGCCATAACCACTAAAACCCTTAATTTTGGTTACTTGATGTACGGTAATTGGACCACAAACCGGATGGATTCCCCATACCAAATAGTAATGGGCTAGTTGGGAACGTTTACTGGGAGAATCCCTAATTATTGTCGCCTGCTATTTTCCAGGACTCAACATCTTCCTAGGACAAATTTTGCTATTAATTATTTTGAGGCATGTATTTAGATTTATTTCATCATTTTTATTAATTATGCAAATTAATGATGTGGAAATAAGGCTACCATGTCAAGAGGGTGCATGGGGAGAACTAGTCAACTTGCCTTGGTGAAAATAAGAAACTCCATGACAAAAGCAGTCAGGAGGACAAAGATAAATTGCCTAAAAGAAGCAAAAAAGTAGACAGAGGTAAAAGCAGGAAAGTTTTGCAAAGGGAGGGCACAATTTCCTCTTAGAGAACTTAGAAAAGTTGTAAGGAGAAAAACAGGAAAGCACAGTTTCCCTATGAGCCATGAAAAGCAGAAAGCTGTCATAACAAAAAAGAAACATCTTTTGAATAAGGGAGGGCATAGTTTCTAAATGTGAGGGATGAATGGGACATGGAAACAATTCCACATGGTCCTACTTTGCAAATCACCCAAGGGGGGCTCTTATGTGGCTAGGGTTAGGGAACCCATGGGGTTGAATTGCTCTCACAAGCTACCATTGGCCTCCACTTGCTAAATAGGTCATCCAGAAGGATATTAAAGGAGAATTCGATCCCATTTATTTATTTTGGTTGTTTTTTATGTTGATCTATGCTAATGTGAGCATTCCTTCTGAGTGATGTGCCTCAGACTACTCGGAGATGAACCCCAGCCTTCACTTCCCCTCTCATTCCATCTTATTCTCTTATATTGCAGGTATTGAGCACTATATTGCATCCATTGAAGTATTATAAGAGTTATTCAAAGCCTCCATTATGTTCATTTTGAGCTCCAATGAATCCTATGCTTCACTTATGCTCTCAGCCCCTTTTGTTGGTCATGTTCTGGGCATCATGCCCCTTATTTTGGAGTTTCCTTGTAATGGTCAGTCTATTATATGATTTCTGATCTGTATCAACATATTAATATGTAACTTATATTTATCAGGCTGAAACTCCTCTATCCATAAAGAATTCTATCTTCAGTTTCACCAAAAAAGCTTATTTTATCATTGTATGGGGGAAAATTGATGAATCTTAGTGCTATAAGAAATATGCAAGGTTGGGGGAATGTTTGAAGAGAGTTTATATGTTCAGTGAGATTTTATTTATCTATTTTATAATTCATATGTATCTCACAAATCAATTTGACATGAATTAACTTCTTAAAAATTTAGACCCTAGCTAGATTGCTAGCTTTTAATGACTAGTCTTGCCAAATTTAATGTAAAATAAGTTTTTCTAACTCAAAAGGATCCCTGAAAGTTCTTGTGGGTCACTGAAATACCCACCTTCCCATTCATATCAACAGAACCATATTTTTTATGGACATACTTCCTTTTGGGTTCCTCCACTGCGTAGGGTTTCACTAGGCCAAAATTGCTGAAAAACCCCAAATTCCTCCAAAACTACTCAGAACTGTCCAGAACTGATGAAAACTGTCCAAAACCATTTATTATGTTATATGAATTCTGGAAAATCCCTCTGAAATTTCTATGAGACTCAATTTAAGGGGAAGCCAAGAGGGATGCAAGGAATCCATATCAGAATTATGAATTAAACAATGCCATTGGATTCAGAAAATGGATACATATTTTCAATTGAATCCTATGGAAGAAAGGGATGCCATTAAGTTGGCATCCCTACATATTTATGGGGAGGCCATTGAATGGTGGTTTCATGGCATGAAAACATTAGGCCATGATAAAGTAGCCACCTATGAGGAGTTCACTAGAAAATTGACAGAATGATTTGGCCAGAGAGATCTTGATATCTCTTTCTAGGATTTGGCACACATAAGACAAGTTGGAACTCTTGAAGCATACATCTCAGAGTTCCAAAAGGTGGTTGTAATGGTCACTGACATATCAGAATCAAGGATGTTCCTTTTTTTATAGAATGACTAGCTGAACCATTGAAGGGATTGGTGAAGTCCTACCGACCTACCACTTTACAGGAAGCTATGAGTAGGACTAGAGACCTGCAGAATGTAATTATGAGGACCAATTATCCTCCCAGAACTCCCATGCCACATAAATTTCAGATTCAGAAACCTCCAGTGAGAAAATTTCCTGCCCCTGGCAAGAAATATTACTCCTATAAGGATCAAGATGAATTGAGAAGGAAGAAGCTGTTTTTTTCCTACCAAGAACCATGGGCTCCCAGTCATAAATGTGTGAAGGGGAAATCACATTATATTGAAGTATTTTATGAAAGTGATGAAGAGGGGTTAGAATAAGCTGAGATGGTTGATGGAGAGTATGAAATAGCTGAAGAAGAGGAGCAACCCCATCAAACTAGCAAAAAAATTGTTGTTCTTAGTGGAGTGCCTAGGTTCCATACTTTAAGGCTGAAAGGAGTTCTGCAATGGAAGAAAATTATAGTTCTTGTGGATGGGGGTGCCACACATAATTTTATTGATTCAGCCCTGGTGGAGAGGAGAAAACTAACTACTAATCCCTTTGAAGGATTCATTGTGGTCATTCTTGATAACCATACCATGGAGTGCAATTGATGGATCCCAGATCTGCAAGTAAACATCGGTGACTATACTGTGAAAGAGAAATTTTATGTTGTCAATGTGGCAGAGACCAACATGGTGTTGGGGGTACAATGGTTGTACTCTATTGGAGATAACTATGTGAACTACCAGATACCACAAATAAGTTTCAAGGATGTTGAAGGAAAACCAGTGGTATTGAAAGGTATAAATACTTATCCCAGCCAAGTAATTTTTGCAAAAAGTATGAGATATGTTATGAGGCATGGAGACATTGAGTGGGCTGTTGAATTCCAAATCAACACTGAGGGAACAACTGCCAAAGTTTGTTCCCGGCCCAAATATATAAAAAAATTGCTGCATAAGCATAAGAGGGTTTTTGAAGACCTTCCACATGGTAGGCCACCAGACCATGGCATTGAACACAGGATTGAATTGGAAGCTGGCACACTTATAATAAAAATACACCCCTACAAACATCCAAAGAGATTCAAGGATGAAATTGAGAAGGCCATCAAGGATCTCCTTGAGTTGGGCCTCATTAGACCAAGTTCCAGTCCTTTTTCTTCTTTGGTGGTTCTAGTGAAGAAGAAGGATGGGACACTCAGGATGTGCATTGATTACCGATCTTTGAACAAGAAAACAATAAAGAACATGTACCCAATTCCCCAAATTTATGAGCTGCATGCAGCCACATTTTTCTCCAAAATAGATCTTCGGTCGGGGTACCATCAAATCAGGATGAGGGAGGAGGACATACAAAAGACAACCTTCCATTGTCGCTTTGGCCACTTCGAGTTTTTGGTCATGCCATTTGGCTTAACTAATGCACCAACAACTTTCCAATCATGCATGAAAAAGGTATTCAACAAACGACTTCGTAAGTATTTTCTTTTGTTTTTTGATGATATTCTGATCTATAGTATGACATGGGAGGAGCATTTTCACCACTTGGAGGAGATACTCACTATGCTTGCAGATATGTCATTTTTTGCCGAGATGTCTTAGTGTGAGTTTGGTATGACAAAAAAGTTGTATCTTGGCCATGTGATCTTCCAAGAAGGAATTAAGGTAGATCCAGAAAAAATAAAGGCCATACTGGAATCAACCATCCCAAGGAACCTCACTGAGCTGAGGGGATTCATTGGCCTTTGTAACTACTACCGTAGATTTGTCAAAGGATACTATTGGTACAATGCACCCTTGACAGATTTGAGTAAGAAGGGTGCATTCAGTTGGAGTGAGGAGGATGAAAAATATTTTCAGAAAATGAAAGAGATAATGAGCATATGTCCATTACTTGCCTTGCCTGATTTTTCTAAACCTTTTGTGTTGGAATGTGATGCCTTTGGGGTAGGCATTGGAGCTATCCTAATGCAAGATAGGCATCATTTTTCTTTTGAGAGCAGAAAATTGCAGCCACATGAAAGGTTGTATTCGATATATGATAAGGAGATGCTGGCCATCATGCATGCCTTGGACAAATTTAGACAATACTTGGTGGGAGGTAAATTCATTGTGAAGAATGATCACAATAGTCTTAGACACTTCATTACCCAAAAGAAACTCAATGACAGGAAACAAAAATGGATAATTAAAGTTCAATATTTTGATTTTGACATTGAGTATAAAAAAGGAAAAATGAATGTTGTGGTTGATGCACTCTCCCATAAGCCCACATTCTCTTTGTTGCAAATGTGTAATGAATGGAAGATCCAATTGGCTACTAAATACTCTAAAGGTCAGTTTGTTTATGATGTTCTGGATGGGGTGAACCAAAATGAAGAGTACAAAGTTCATGATGACCTCATCTATTACAAAAACATAATTTTCTTAGTGCCAGGATCTGCACTAAAGATGAATATTTTAGGAGCTGCACATGATGCACCAGTGGCTGGTCACCATGGTTTTCTGAAAACTTACTATAAGGTAAGGGAGATATTTACTTGGAAAGGTGTTAAAGATGATGTTCTCATGTATGTGAAGGAATGTTCTTCATGTCAGCAGAACAAGGTTGAGCACTCACACCCTGCTGGACTCCTGCAGCCTCTTCCTATTCCGGATAAAAAATGGGAAAGTGTATGAATGGACTTTATCACGGGGCTGCGAAAGTCACAAGGGAAAGATAGTATTTTTGTGGTGGTTGATAGGTTGAAAAAATATGCACATTTCTTTGTAGTATTATCCACTATTTCAGATAGTGAGGTTGCTACTCTATTCTTTAAGGATATTTTCAAACTGCATGGACTGCCCAAGGTTATAATCAGTGACAGAGATAGTAAATTTACTAGTTCCTTTTGGAAGACATTGTTTGGTCTAGTTGAAACAAATCTGAACATGAGTACAATATATCACCCCTAGACAGATGGGAAAACAGAGAGGGTGAACCAATGGCTTGAAGGGTACCTCTGTAACTATGTTACGGGACAACAAGGAACTTGGGAAACTTGGTTCCAATTGGGTGAGTTCTGTTACAACACCACATTTCATCTTTCTATCAGAATGACTCTCTTTATGGCCTTATATCGGTATGGAGCTCCAAATTTTGTAGAATTAATATTTGGATACTGTAAGGAACAAAAAGCTAAAGATTGGTTGCGGGAAAACCAAGACATTTTAAGGGCACTGAAAGACAACCTGCAGATGGCATAGAACCAACAAAATATTTTTGCAGATAAGCACAGAATAGACAGAGGGTTTCAAGTGGGAGACTTAGTGTATTTAAGGCTGCAACCTTATAGACATTCTTCCTTGAAGAAGAAAGGGGCAGAAAAAATTCAAGCCATATTTTATGGACCCTATAAGATTAGCAGAAAAATTGGTGAAGTAGCTTATGAGTTTGATTTTCCAGTAAACATCAAAATACATAATTTTTTTCATGTTTCTTGTATGAAGAAGGAAGTGGGAAAAGAGATAGTGGTTTCTGAAGAACTAACACCTCTAGATGATGAAGGCGATTTGGTCTTAGTACCATAGAAAGTGCTGATGGGAAGAGAAAGGAAATTAAGAAACTAAACAATCAAGGAATACTTGATACAGTGGAAAGGATTTCCCAGTGAGGATGCCACTTGGGAAGGTGAGCAGATATTGCAGCACCTTGCTTTGCTTATTCTTGAGGACAAGCAGGTTTGGGAGGGCAAGACTGTCATGTCCCCTCAATTTGACCATTAAAAGTGTTGACCTTGCTAAAGTTCCTAGGGTCTCAAATTGACATTAATTATTCTTCCTAGGACAAATTTTGCTATTAATTATTTTTAGGCATGTATTTAATTTTATTTCATCATTTTTATTAATTATGAAAATTATTGATGTGGAAATAAGGATGCCATGTTAGGAGGGTGAATGGGGAGAGCTATTAAACTTTCCTTGGTGAAAATAAAAAACTCCATGACAAAAGCAGTGAGGAGCATAAAGAGAAATTGCCTAAAAGCGGTAGAAAAACAGGCATAGGTAAAAGCAGGAAATTTTTATAAAGTCTTGTGTAGTTTCCTCTTAGAGAATGTAATGTCCTAAGTCTGGTGTGCATACCTGAACACTTTAATTCTGTAATTTTGCTTAAATAATTATGAAATTTAATTGGTTCAAATAGAGTCTTCTCGGATTGGGAAAAACAATGGTTTCTTTTGGGATATTTTGCAGAGGACAAGAGTGATCAGTGGGAAAAAAACAAAGAGATGTTAGACATGGAATTTCCTCTTCCCTAATACACTTATATCTGGTTCCATTTAGGATTCAGAGTCCACACCACAAAAACCTACTACCACGCTTCTGGGCAGCCAAATCGTGAAACTAAGGAGAGTAGTTCGGTCTGTTTCAACCAGGGGATTTTGGAAAATTGCAGAGGTTTGTTCCAAAATTAACATATCATAAATAAATGTTCATTAAGTTTAATAAAATATCATAGGCAAATGAAAATATTTTGCAAGTTGTAAAGGTGAGACTAGCTCATCGGGCAGCTCACTAGCTCCATATTCAAGCCTTTACAAATAGGGTAAGAGAGGTTCAGATTATTTGTTTTGGATTTGGGGAACTTATATATGTATGTTAATGACTCATCAGAAAAATAGTGGATTTATTTGGAGTCATACAAGTCAAAATATGGGAGTTACAGTAAAACTAGTTATTTTCCAATGCAAATCTAGACTAGGTTGACTTAAAATGAGTAAATATCAGCCATTTAGAATAAGATTGGAATAAAAATTGCAGAGAATGTTTATGATATCATATTACAGACAATAATATTGAAATTAAGCTCATAAATCAACTATAACACTCTCTTCGACATTGTGCATCATTACAATGTATTTTATTGACATAATACAAGGAAGGGCATGGAGGTTTGAACCCTTAGATATTGAAAAATATTGGACCTGTTAATGAAATATGATGTATAGTAATGGATGGATGTAAGATGCTAACAAATCCAGAATCAACTTAGAGAGGCTGCTCCATAGCTCCAATGTAACCTGCAATAAGAACGGGAGAAGAGGGGAAGAAAAGAGAGGGAATGAGAACCTTGGGGCGCATCTCCCAAGAACCTGAGGCACAACACTCAGAAAGGAAGCCTTAGATTCATAAACATTAACATAATAAACATCCAAACTGAGAAATGGAGCTCCAATTGTCTTTAAATAAACCTGGGTGACTTGTTGAGCAAGTCAATCACTTGTTAAGCAAGTTACCACTTGCTAAACCCTAACCCTAGCCACAAATTCACCCTCCTTGAGTAAATTAGCATGTTGTTGAGGCCTAGAAAATTGTAGGCAAAAACAACAAGGGATTCTCCCCAGTCAACGTTCCCAACTTTCCCGTGACTGTTTGGTATGGGGAATCCATCCAGTTTATGGTCCAACTACCGTAGGTCAAGTAACAAAAATAAAGGGTTTTACTGGTTGCGGCTCGGTCCACCGTGTATATTTTTGTGTTTTTTAACTTTAAGTATGATATGCAAGTGCCTATCTAAAATGCAGATTGATAAAGAATACGAGGAGCAGTCACAACGTGATGCACAGGTTCTTACCTCTTGCCTTAAACTCTCTCGCATCTAAATCACACACAACAAGAAAAACTAACTAAGCTGTCCCTAGGGAGCGAGATTATCTTTTAATGAGTAATGTATTACTGTTCATGCATTAATAAAAATCAAAGGTAGTTGTTCTTTGATTCAAAACGCATAAACATGAATAGATAGATGAACAATAAGATAGCTCATTGTTTGTGAAAATATTCATTACTCATAGTGGAAATTATCATAAATAAACCAGAGAAAATTCCTACAAGAACATAGGTTCAACAAGTTAGAATGATCTCACAGTTAATGAATAAAAGCTGAAAATGAAATAGTCCCTCTTCAACATCATCCATTGCACAGCATTCAAACATTCCACCAAAGCTTTCTCCAACAGGAAAAATTGTAATTATATTATTGCAAAACGAAATAGTTCCTCTTACAACATGTTCTCACAAGTCTAATTGTGAAAAAGTCCTTATTCCCTCTAACTTTCCTATATTTATACTACAATCCAAACTCTTGGACTACCCCTCAATGCCCTTTGGGCTCCCCCAACCGTTTAATCTCACAATTTTGTCTTTTGTGAGTGCTCATGATTCACACGAACGTTACATTTCGAATTTAAGATTTAAAAGTACTTTTATGAAAAGGACCAACTTGGTAACTGACGAAGTCCTCCCAAGCTTGGGCCTTTGCTATTATCGATCTATTTGAGCTCTCAACCCTTATTTTCTTCTCCTCTGTTTCTTCATTTTCTTTCTCTTCCTTCCCGGTTGCCCCATTTTTTTTTAGTCTCCTAGAGATATCCTCTCTGCAGCGGCCATCATCTTGTCATGAACAAACCATTCTTAAATCACTTAGCATTTGACAAAGTAACTCAAACTGTATTAACACATAGATCTTGTAAAAATGAAAAAGTATTAATGCATGAAGAGAAAAATGATAATGCAGAGAAAATCTTGCACTTTCGTATTTTGAACTCAGCTAAGTCCAAAAACCACAAATCCAAAAAATAAACTCCTTATCCTAATCTTGGCCACATCTGGACCAATTCAACACCTCCAATGGCAGCATGAAAAATTAAAAAGTCATCGCCATCGAAAACTAAGGTAAAAGCACACGAGATAGGCGAGAAAACTCCTATCGGCAGGAAACACTTAAGCATCGGGAAAAAGAACAACTCCCATCGGCGGGAAGAAACACTGTAAGTCGGATGGTTAGCTCACTAAACTACCACAATGACGGAGCCCATATAAACTAAGGAGCTCGATTCAACATAAAACATCGGAGAAATAAAACATTAAACGTTTCCATCAACGCATTGAAAATCAGAAGCTTGGAGGGCTAGGTATCGGCGACCAAAGTCTCCATGTTGCCACTGTGTCGGTAATGCAAAGGATTAACCCTCCTGATCAATAGTCAAAACCACCCCGATAGAGAAAAACAAAAACTCGCAAAGTAACAGTTGAAAAACCAAGGCATCGACAAGGATCAGAATTATCCATCAGTGAACAGATAGACTATAAATCGAGTGTTAAGTGCACTACGGAGCCGCAACGGTAGGAAGCATAAGGACTAAGGCCCCAATTCAGAGATAAAAAAGACTTCCGATAGCGATAAAAGGAAACACCGAAAAATAGAAAATTGAGTGTTCGGAAGACTTAAAGTTGCACTGCAGTTAACATAGTTCATTTCATCTCCGAAACAATGGCAGCATAGAGAAATAAAACCTCGACTTCAATTCAACCTCAAAATCCAAATTTGTAGCAAAGAAAAACAGAGTTAGGGGATTCAAACAATTTCATGCAAGCTAAAATCAAAGGAGGATCCAAAATTTTAAAAATTTGGGAAAATAGTTGCAGCTGCAACAATTGGCGACTTTCTGGTGAACCCAAATCTCTGGACAATTTCTTCCTCAACTAACAGAATGCTTGACAATAAAACAAACATGTTGAATTCTTCTAGATGTCTTGAGTTTCCCAATGGAAAATATATGTACTTTTAATCATTGATAATAGTCCAATTTTAAGAACATGGAACCCAAGATTTCAAAGTCGAGATAACTCTTTTGAGGCCAAGAAGATGAGTTTCATTTTTACCTCTGTCTTCGAGTAGTTTCCAGCTCGGACACCACAGGATTGTAACATATGGTAAATAGAAATATTCATTTGCTCCTCATTTCCATGCCATTTTTGCACTTTTTTGTGCTTTTGGAATTTTTTTCCTTTTGAGCCCTCCTCATGCCTTTCTTTCTGAATTTTTTATTCAGGCTCCTTTATCCATAGTGTCCTTTTGTGTGAGATGTGTTTAATTTTCAGTGCATGGATAGAGAAGAAATTTTGGCAATTTTGTACTCATATGATTCAGTACTTTGTTTCAATACATATTGCTTTCTTAGGAGTTTTGAATCTTATTAGCCTTTTGGCTTTCAATTCTTGGCATGGGATCATTTATATATAATATACTGTTTACCTTGCTTCCTTTTCATGGGTCTTTTGCTGTCACCCCCTAGGACGTTTTAAATGTGAAATGGATGGAGCCTCAAAATAGTATTCCAGACCTTTTGATCCTGAGTTAATTTATAGGGATTAAGTAGGACTTCAATGTGTTCATAACCATTTAGTAAAACTAATAACTAGAAGAAATCCTTACAGATAAATCAGTAATACACAGTCTTATAATCAAGGGTTTTAGTTAATCCGGAACTCTGATGCTCTCTATACAACCAAAAGTTTGCTTCTTTTATTCAAATCAATTAAAATCTAACTAATCAAACAGAAATAAAATAAATCACAACAAAATATAAATAACTAAATCAGTTTATTTATGTACAAAACAAGAACAAAAAATCAAGAAAAATAAGATTTGAGAACTAAACCATTAACTGGTAAATTCTCTTCCCACCCCTGTAAATCTTGCAATTTGTAGGTGGAGGGGCCAAGTTTTGCTGCAATCTAAAAAGGGCCTACCCATAACTATTGAAACTTCATGTGCTTTCCCTTTTCATCATGCGGGTGATCCCACTTAAGAACCAAGTCACCCACTTCAAATTCCTTTGTGCTATCTTTGTGCTTATCAAACCAGCTTTTCACTATTTCCTGCTATTGCTTAAAAGATTCTTTGGCCCTAGATCTAGAATCTTCCGCCTTCAAAAGATTATAGATTCTAAGTTGCAGGATTTCATTATCTGTGCCTCTAGACTCTTGAGCTATTATAGAATATGGTAGCATAATGTTAGGAGGAAGTATAGCCTCTTTTCCATAAACAAGGGTATACGGTGACACACCTAAAGAATTCTTGGGTGTGACCCTATCAGCCCAAAGAGAGTTCGGTAGTGCTAAATTCCAACTTCTTTGGTTTTCTATGACAATCTTTTTTAAGATCCTAATCAAATTCTTGTTTGTAGATTCTGCCAAACCATTTCCTTGCGAGTAGTAGTTGGCAGAATAATGCAACTTAATTCCCTTTTCATGAGCAAATGTAGTTAATCTAATGGAAGAAAAATAAGTAGAATTATTGACAACAAGGGAAATTGGAACCCCAAAACTGTTCATAATATGATCCTGCAAGAAATCCATGACCGCATCTTCATTGACTTTATGTAACGTAATGGCCTCGACCCATATAGTGAAGTAGTCAGTTGCCATTAAAATATATTTGTGCTGCGAGGAAGAATTTGGTTTTATTTCTCCAATGATATCAATTCCCCACTTCTCAAATGGTTCCCTTATCATTACAGGCTTCAATGGTCCTGTTGCTTTGGCTTGTCTTTCCCCACACCTCTGGAAAATATCACACTTCCTAACATGGGCATGAGCATCCTTGAACAACATGGGCCAATAGTATCTGGCTCTGAGAATCTTGTGGGATTTGTATCTCTAGAAAAATGGCCTCTAGCAGGCCCAACATGTAACTCTATTATGACCTTTTTTGCATCTTCTTTCTCTAAGCATCTGAGAAGGACTCCATCATAATTCTTCCTGAATAAAATTCCATCAATGATCTGATACACAGCTGATTTAAGGTGCAACGCTCTTCACTGCTTGGAATTCCAATGTTCTGGAAACAATCCTTCCTGAAGGTAATGAACAACGTCTCGGTACCATGAATCTGGAGCTGTGAAAAGAGGACATACATCCATCATCTGTAACTCCGCTTCATTTTCCCAATTGTTTTCTTCATTGTTATTACCTTCAGCCATTAGTTTTCATATTCCTTTCCCTTTAACTATGGAGTCTGGCTTGAATTCGAGGTCATACTCTTGTAAAGTTGTTACCCAGTTGCCTCTTCTTTTTCCTAATTCTTTTTGTACGAAAAGAGACCTCATAGCTGGGTGTGGAACAATTACCTTTGTCCGATTCTTATGTATGTACAGCCTGAATTGTTTTACCACTTTGAAGACTGCTTAAACTTGTTTATCTATAGCTGGGTAATTCAATTCAACCCCTTGCATACCAGTGCTCATAAATGATATGCGAAACTCATATCCCCCATCTTCCTTCTGAGTAAGCACCGCTGCTAGTGAATCGTCAGATGCGAAAGTGTACAAAATAAAATCCTTCTCAAAATATGGACTTTTGAGAGAGGGTGCATGAGCAATATATGTATTTATTTTGCTGAATGCATTCTTCTCCACATCAGTCCACTTGAATTGTAAACTTTGTTTCACCATTTGCTGCAAAGGTTTAACAATTTGAGCGAAATCCAGTACAAACCTTCGCACGAAATTTATTGTCCCCATGAAGGATTGCATACCTTTTTTGTTATGGGGTAAGGTGATCTGTTCAATAGCTTTTATCCTTTATAGGTATATGGATATCCTCTTCTTAGAAACCATGTGACCCAGTATCTTTCCTTCTGTAACAACAAACACACACTTCTTGGGATTTAGCTAGATACCATATTTTCGGCAACGCTCAAAAATCTGTTTTAGATGGAATGCGTTTTCTTCTCTTTTCTTTGAAAATATTGTGATGTCATTGAGGTATGCCACAAAAATGTGGCCAATCAAACCATATAAATCTATATCCATAGCCCTTTGGAAAGTAGCTCCAACGTTTATGAGTCCAAAGGGCATCCTTTTGTAAGAAAAAGTCCCCCATCTTGTTCTGAAAGTAGTTTTGAGTCTGTCTTTTTCAGCTACTAATACTTGATTGTAACCAGAGAATCCATCTAATAAAGAAAACAAATCAGAACTCGAAACCATTTGAAATATATATTCCATGGGTGGGACTGGATAATTGTCTTTATCTGAAGCGCAATTTAAGTTTCTGAAATCCACACATAGTCTAATTTCTCCAGATTTCTTCCTTACTGGTACCAGATTTGAAACCCATTCTAAGTGTCTGACTTTGAAGATAATTTTAGCATCCAACAATTTCTTTACTTCATTTTGAATTAGAGGCTCCAGTTTTGGATGCATTCTCCTCAAAGGCTGCTGATAAGGCTTGACCCCAGTCCTAATAGGGATGACATGCTGAATAATCTCGGTGTCATATGTTTTCAAATATTCATATGTACAGGAAAACACATCTTTGTATTGTTTGAACAAACTTATGAACTTATTTCTTTCACCTGGGGAGAAACACTTTCCCAAATTCACATATTTAGGCTCAATTTCAGTTCCTAAATTAATCAACTCGAATTGTAAAGATGAGCTATGAGTCTTAACATTTACTGGCCTTCTGAATCTGTCGTTTAGGTCAAATATTCACTCTAAAGTCCTGACTCATTTAGGAATAAAATTGTTGAATTTTAGCTTAGCTTGATGTTCCTAATCATCAATGATTGCCCCTTTGAGGGTTTCATCATTTGTCAAACATTCCAGAATCTGCTGATCGTCATCAAAAATTCGTAAATTTGTAATCATGTCAAGAAAAGAAGGCCTGAAAAGTAATTCAATAGAAAACCTATTATTAGAGGGTACAAGCCTTGCAGCTGAGGTGGCTAACAAGTTAGCTGCTGCATTCTTAAGTCTAGGAATCGATATAATATTAAATGCATAAAAACCTTTAAGCAAATCCCACACTTCATTTTGATAAGCTTTTAATGAGGGGAAATGCAATGTATCTGATTTTGAATCTATTTTACAATTATTTCAGAATCCCCATACACTTTCAGATTTTCTACTTTTAGTTCAATTGCTTTTCTTAGTCCCTAAACTAATGCTTCATCTTCGGCTGTGTTATTGGTACATTCAAACTCTAATATACATGAAATAAAATGTTTTATTTTCTTAGGATCAATCAGGACACAGCTAGCTCCTGATCCTTCCAAATTTTTAGACACATCAAAGAAAAGCGTCCAAAAATCATCTATTACTACTGTACAAGAATCAACATCTACATCTAAAACTAAATCTACTATTTTACAATAAATTTGATCATCCTGTGAAAAATGAAGGAGATTAGGCTGGGCGTCTGATGTACCACTGGCTTCTTCCGCTTGGTAGTTTCTCGGTTCTAGCTCAATGAAGTAATTCCCCAAAACAAAATTCATTGGTTCATTCTTACCTTCTAACTGAGTGACATTGTGTTTCATGTGGGGCTCTCTTATAACTTTAATTTGATTTGGACTTCCTTTATAAGGTAACCACAAATGTGACCAGTCTGATGCAAAATATCCATTCAGTTTTGCTGATCAATCCCTACTCAAAACAAGTCCATATGCCTCAGGTATGTCTACTACTACCACATCAATGAACTGACATACCTTTTCATTTGAATATAACCGAATCAAAACGTACTCCATTTCCCCAATTACCTTCACATTTGTTCTGTCTAACTGAATAAATTGCCAGGTAGATGGTTTAGGCTGTCCATTTATCTTTTTGCAAACTGACAGTGGCATAACATTTACTGATGCCCCTGAGTCTACTAGACAGTTGTGCACGTTATGGTTGAAAATTTCAAAAGTAAGGAGGAAAGGTGGGGTTTTGCATTTAGGCTTACCTCCCACACTTTCTTCACCAATTTCTTCTTCATGGGGTTGATTATTGGTGGGAAGCTTCTCCTCTAGCATTTCAAGTGCTTTCAATAACTTTTCTTTCTACTGCAACACATTACACATCTCAAATAGTGAAATATTTGCCTTTACCTTTTTGATATCCTCCACAATGTCATACTCCATCTTATGTTCCATGAGATTCGTTTTTACATTATTGATCTTCTCTTCAATGGGCTTAGTGGGCATGCTAATCTGCTTTGGATTTTGACTGGTAATGGTAAACTCAGGAATTTTATTAGCTATGGTGTTTTTCTGAAACTTTTTTACATTCTCCTGGAGTCTCTTAATTTTTGGGATCATTAACCTATCTTCTTTAATCATCCCTTGGATTCTCATTGTCACATTTGCTTCTAATATGTCCTCATGTCTCAAAGCACTTTCCTTTTTGATATCAAACATCGAGACATAGTCCCATAAAACCATGGCATCATCCTCTTGTTTTTTTTGTGGCTTTACCACCCTTCTCTTCTTCATCATTATCCTCTGTTAATTTGGAATCCAGTAGTTGATTCATCACTAACGTCATTGAATTTATCCACTGAGGACAATTTTTTTCAGAATGAGGCTGTTGGTGGAAGGTGCAAAAGTTATCCATACCTACCTCTATTAAGTTCATTGATGCAGGACTCTGTGGAGGAGGCTTAGACTAATTGTTGTCTTCTCTCCTCTTGTAATAAGGCTTATAAGACTTCTGAGCTTCCTTTTCCTTTTCCAAGCCTGTTATTTTGTTGGAAATCTTCTGCATCATCTTTGCCATTTCTTCAAAATCATGTGATTGTTCCTCTTTAGGCTTAGTAAATAACAAATCTTTCTTCCCAACAGTTTTCTCTCCCGATTGCTCAGGATAATCTTCTATGCTTTCCTTTTCATCTTCTACTCTCTCTGCTTCTTCATAAGTCTCTGCTAGAGTAGGTTTGGATTTCATCTTGGCAAACATGGAAAAATCGGGCCCTAGGGCTGAAGTATAATATTCAATCAGAACTTTATCTGATGGCTTATCAGTTTCAAAAAAATTCTTAAGATAAGCTGAAAACCTTTGAGTAAAGCTATGCACCTTCTCTTTTCTTTCTTTCTTTAACACACACAAACCTTTCATTAGTGCTCCATGGGTCTTTTGGGATGCATATTTACTTCTGAATATCCTTTCAAAAGTATCCCAATATGAGGTTGAGTTTGCAGGCAGACCAAAATACCATGAGGTTGTTGCTCCTTTCAAGGTATGTGAAAAAAGTCTGCAGACTACATCTTCATGTTCTCTAGCCCTTAATCCTTCTATGGCCAAGTAGAAACTTTGCAAATGGTCATCTACTAAAATTTTCTCACTTGGATCAAACTTGGGCAACATCTTCTCAAAAGCTTGAGGTAGGTCATGCAAAGGAGGTGTTAGGTTTAAAGGTGATCTGGCTTTCCAAGTAGGTGGTGGATTTGGTGGGTTAGGTGGCTGATTTTCATTTATGCCTTCCATGAGTCTGGGTGGAGAGTGAGGTGGTGAATGAACAAGAATATGGATCGGTGTACCATTAGGTGTATTAGGTCCTACTTGATTCAAAGGATGAACAACTTCCTGTAAAGCTGTTTCTACAAGTTCTTCCCAATCTCCAACTAACACAGAGTCTTTTGCTATAGGAAGATCTTTCTTGTAATCTCTTCTAGGTAAGTCAAGGATAATTGGTAATCCTCCAATATTCTTCACATAATCCCTAGTGTGTCTTCGCAGATCATTAACAACTTCATTGTCCACATAATACAAATGTTCTTTCCACTTCTCTTCAGGATTTAGATTGGGAAATGAATTGCTTTCAAAACTATCATTGGTGGAGTAATTTTGAGGAAACGGGTTTCCTCAGCTAGCCATGCACTGGTGGCCCTCCTTCTAGCGATATGATATGCAAGTGCCTATCTAAAATGCAGATTGATAAAGAATACGAGGAGCGGTCACAACATGATGCATAGGTTCTTACCTCTCGTCTTAAACTCTCTCGCATCTAAATGACACACAGCAGGAAAAACTAACTAAGCTATCCCTAGGGAGCAAGATTATCTTTTAATGAGTAATGTATTACTGTTCATGCATTAAGAAAAATCATAGGTAGTTGTTCTTTGATTCAAAACGCATAAACATGAATAGATATATGAACAATAAGATAGATCATTGTTTGTGAAAACATTCATTACTCTTAGTGGAAATTATGATAAATAAACCAGAGAACATTCATACAAGAACATAGGTTCAACAAGTTAGAACGATCTCACAGTTAATGAATAAAAGCTGAAAACGAAATAGTTCCTCTTCAACATCATCCATTGCATAGCATTCGAACATTCCACCAAAGCTTTCTCCAACAGGCAAAATTGTAATTATATTATTGCAAAACAAAATAGTTCCTCTTACAACATGTTCTCACAAGTCTATCTGGGAAAAATTCCTTATTCCCTCTAACTTTCCTATATTTATACTACAAGCCAAACTCTTGGACTGCCCCTCGGTACCCTTTGGGCTCCCCCAACCGTTTAATCTCACAATTTTGTCTTTTGTGAGTTCTCATGATTCACATGAACGTTACATTTCGAATCTAATATTTAAAAGTACTTTTATGAAAAGGACCAGCTTGGTAACTGATGAAGTCCTCCCAAGCCTGGGCCTTTGCTGTTATTGATATGTCTGAGCTCTCAACCCTTAATTTCTTCTCCTCCGTTTCTTCATTTTATTTCTCTTCCTTCCTGGCTGCCCCATTTTTTTTAGTCTCCTAGACATATCCTCTCTGTAGCAGCCATCATCCTGTCATGAAGAACCCATTCTTAAATCACTTAGCATTTGACAAAGTAACTCAAACTGTATTAAGACATACATCTTGTAAAAATGAAAAAGTATTAATGCATGAAGAGAAAAATGATAATGCAGAGAAAATATTGCACTTTCGTATCTTGAACTCAGCTAAGTCCAAAAACCACAAATACGAAAAACAAACTCCTTATCCTAATCCTAGCCGCATCTAGACCAATTTGACACCTCCAATGGCAGCATGAAAAATGACAAAGTCACCGCCATTGAAAACTAGGGTAAAAGAACATGAGATAGGTAGGAAAACTGGTACAGGTGGGAAACACTTAAGCATCAGGAAAAAACACAGCTCCCATTGGTGGCGAAAACACCATAATTCGGATGGTTAGCTCACTAAACCGCTGCAACGGCGGAGACCATATAGACTAAGGATCTTGATTCAACATAAAACGTCGGCGAAATAAAACATTAAACGCTACCATCCACACATAAGAAATCTGAAGCTTGGAGGGCTAGGTATCAGCGACCAAAGTCTCAATGCTTCCACTGTGTCGGTAATGCAAAGGAGTAACCCCCCCAATCAATAGTCAAAACCACCCTGATAGCGAAAAACAAAACATTGCAAAGTAACAGTTGAAAAACCAAGGAATTGGAAAGCATCAGAATTATCCACCGGTGAACAAAAAGACTATAAATCGGGTGGTAAGTGCACTACGGAGCCACAACAGTAGGAAGCATCAGGACTAAGGCCCTGATTTAGAGATAAAAAAAGACTTCCGATAGTGATAAAAGGAAACATCGAAAAATAGAAAATTGAGTGTTCGGAAGACTTAAAGTTGTGCAATGGTTAACATAGTTCGTTTCATCTCGGAAACAATGACATCATAGAGAAATAAAACCTCAACTTCAATTCAATCTCAAAATCCAAATTTGTGGCAAAGAAAAACAGAGTTAGGGGATTCAAACAATTTCATGCAAGCTAAAATCAAAGGAGGATCCAAAATTAAAAAAATTTGGGAAAACAGTTGCAGCTGCAACACATGTGTAAGTCAATAAATATGTTTCCCTTTCATCCACCTTCATCCAATATGGAAGCTTTGCTTTCATTGAACCATAGTTGCTATTTTTCCTTATGACAACTTTTCTTGGCTTTCCTATTTTTATGACTTAACTCCAAAAAGGAAATTGCACCCTCCTTTGTCAATTGTTGCCTCTTTTGTATTTGACTACTTTTGTCATATATTTTGGAACTTTCCCTTTTCCTGTCTAGTTGATTTTGTCATATAGTTTCTAATTTTCCCTTGGGAAGTTGGCTTGCCCAAGTGGCCCTCCTGTTAATGGAAACAAATTTTCCACCTAATTAATTGCATAATAATATTTAATGACAATTAATATTCCAAGTACATGCCTCCTAAGTGACATTTAAATTAAATATCCTAGGTTAATTTATTTAATGCATATTTTGATCCCCTTGGTGCTAAGCAAGGTCAACACTTCTGGTGATCAAAATGTGGGGATATGATAGTCGTCCCCTCCCAAGTCTGCTTGTCCTTAAGCAAAAGCACCACAGGGTGCTGCAAATTTTTCCACCATGTTTCTGCTGCACCACTCTGATCATAGTCATTTCCCTTATACAACTTCCTTTAGAAAAATTTCTAACCTAGTTAAGGTAGCTGAGTAGAATTCCCGGATCCCACTACCTCCTTTGTAAGGACCCAATTTTTTCTTCCATCTTTTGAACTATGTCATTCCTAAGAATGTCGGGATCCCATGGTTTTATCTGCCTCCTTCCACCCATCAGTCTAAACAACAAAATTTTATCATTGTAGAGGATGAAAATGAGGCTATGAAAATCATACCACCATACTGGAAGCTCATCTCTCCCCATGCCAAAATGAATTTTTTTAAAACTCTCCCACCAGATATGGAATTCCTTAATGCGGGACCAAATCATATTGAGCCTCTCTAAAATATGAAAATCCATGTGCAAGCTAGCACTAGAACTCATGTCACTGTTGTTATGAATACATAGGAGGTTATCCCATGCTCCTCCATGTATACTGAAAGCATCATATAGAATCCATACATTCTCATGCCTTTTCTCATACAATTTCTTTGATGTGTCCAATGTATCTCCATTGATGCAAGCAATATGTTTACCCTCCAGTGCACACATATCAATTATGTGTCTATCCACCCAATCAATAGACAGACAAATTTTCATGCTAAATTATTCAGGTGGGAATAATTCAGCTACTACTAATTCACTTGTCAAACCACATGGTTTGACCATCAATACCTCAACTAGAAGAGTGGAAGTATCATGCTCCTCTTGTGGCATCAACAGAAAAAATCCTTTCACCCAATTTTCATCCCCACATGATGTGGCTGAAATAGAAGTGTGGGGTGAAGAATTGTGAGCCAAATCCCTACAATGCTCATCAATCAAGATAATGGATACACAAATTCCTTCATTAGTTTTCTGAGTGACAGTGTGATCATGTGCCTCCTCCAAAAGTGTACAACATTTTCCTAGAGGAAACTCATAATCTCTTAGGAACCATGCAAGTGCTTGATCTTCATATTGCTTGACCTCAAAATCCTCAAGCACATGCAAATCGGAATGCACCTCATGTGCATGTGTATGGGAGGTATATAATAGCTGCAAAATAAGCCTTTTTTTCTGTTCACATGTCAAGACAATGTTAGTCACAACAAAATAATTAATGCAGAAATAAAAAAATTTCCCTCCCAAGGTATTCATTCCAAATATGTCTCTATAGAACTCAACAGGTGCTCCCCTCTTCATCTAATGGCTCAAATCTCTGCCATTGATCCAAGGGTGTAAAAATCCATCAATTGACCCACACATTGAAAGTATGTGTAGATCTAATGCCTTCTTGTCAAAAGTGGCTGCACACACATGCCTTTTCTGCTGCTTGTAAATCAAAGAAAAACCAGCAATATTAAAAACAATTTTCTTGCAACAAGACATAAAATTTTTACCTTCCATATTTTCCTCTATCCAACCATCCAGTGGATGAATAAGACATATTTATTGCTGATTTATATGATCTATAATGATCCATCTCTTCTGCAATAGGATCTATCTCCCATGGGGACAAATCATGATCCCCCTGTTGTGCATGCGACACAAACCAGAAAAATTTCTTCACCCACTATTCATTCCCTATTGGTGTTTCTAAATCTAGGACATGTGGGAAAGAACCGTGACCCTTATTTTCATGTTTGCAACCTTCATAATTAGACTTATGGCTGAAACGTTTTCATTATTGGGTGCTCTCATCCCACTCTTCCATGGGAGAGTGTCTATCTTCAAGGAACAACTCAAGTTTCCTTGGAAAGAAATCAAGTGCTTGGTTCTCATAAAACTATTCTGTACACTCTTTAAGCACATACCGAATAGAATTCTCCTCATGGTCCACCCAATCATGAGGTTCCTCCATGCCATTTACCCAAAAGGGATGACTCTCAAGAAAGATTGAGGATTCAATCAATTCTTTCCACTCTTGTTGGAATTGTTCTATCTTCATTTGTGATTCTAAGGGGGCACTTTGAGTGTATCTCAAAGAATATTGGGTGGCCAACAAATCACCTTTAATATTGTAGTTCTCTTCTTCATATATGCAAATACTTTCTTCATCATGCGGTGATGCTTCCCGCAATAACTCAACAAGCTCAAACATGTCATTTTTATCTGAAAGCAATTGTGAGAAATTACCTTTGATTGTGGACATTGCTTTCTAGATATTCTCCATGGCTTCAAAGGAAGATTGGAATTCCATTAAAGCAGCTTCCCAACACATCTTTGACACTGAAGCATGAGTGTCATGGATATTTTAGGGCCTCTTGGATCTTCTATGCATACATCTTCAATGACCCTGCAAGAAGATGATGTTCTTGTGGATGTTCCTCCTCTTCATTTTCCATCACTAGATCGATTTCATGCAGTGCACTCGAGGTTTTGAAATCTGATCCATATGTTTTTTCTGCAACATATTCATATTTTAAGTCCTCAACAACATAATTTGGGCTGCAAATTAAGTTCTCATTCATCCTTGGTGCACCAAAAAGATATTCTCTCAAAGTTTCATCCTTCATATTGCATTCATTTTTGACACCAGAATTCTGAACCTCGTCACTACGGGGCTCAACTATTCTGAAATTTTCACTGGAAGTGGCTGCCATATCAGACTCACAAAATGACACATAAAAATAAGAATTTACTAACTCTCCATGTGTTATGTTCTCCTCCTTATGTGGTGGAATTGTGATGGCTTGTTCACCCACCCATTTCTCTGCTTCACACCCTACTGAGATGTGCTCAATTTTTGCCCCTGGTTTCATGAATACAAGTGATTTCACTTAGTACAAATCACAGGAGCTTATGGGTGTTTTATATAGGAGAATCAAGGATATGTTTGGGGAATAGGTGGAAAAGTGGAAAACTAATGATGGTTGTGAGAAATCTAGCCTGAAGAGTATGCTCTCCGACCGAAGATAGTGAAGATGAGTGGGAGTGATGGAGAGATCTACAGAAGATTCTACTTTGTTTCTTGATAAGACCAAAGGACAGTTAATACATAAGTTATTTAAGGAAAAACTTTACGAGTGTCTTCTGTATCAGATACATGAAGAAGGTAAAGGTCCAAATGTTCTAGATGATCAGGGTCAAGGTGCTATACATATAGCAGCTGCACTTGGTTATGATTGGGCAATAATTCCAATAGTTGTTGCTGGTGTCAGTGTTAATATCTGAGATACGTGTGATTGGAGTGCACTTCATTGGGATGCATTTTATGG
The DNA here is from genome assembly GCA_001517045.1 of Pseudotsuga menziesii. Classification (NCBI taxonomy): domain Eukaryota; kingdom Viridiplantae; phylum Streptophyta; class Pinopsida; order Pinales; family Pinaceae; genus Pseudotsuga; species Pseudotsuga menziesii. Next base: position 285,058 of record LPNX010029337.1, read on the forward strand.
ATGAGAAGAAACACTAGTTGCATTGGTTGCATTTGGTGCAGCAACAGGTGCAGTGACGGATCCAAAAACCAAATACCATGCAGGTCTTAGACCAGTAGATTTGTCTTCTAGGCATGGACATAAAGGCATTGCTGGCTACCTAGCAGAGTCACATTTTACTAGTCATTTATCTTCACTGACATTCAAAGAAAATATCATGGACAGTGTATATGCAAGTCTTGCCGGTGAAAACGTTATGGAGGCTGTGGTAGAGAACAACATTATCCCTCTGGATGGAGACGGAGATGATCAGTTATCACTCAAAGACTCTCTTGTCGTCGTATAGATTTTTGCACAGGCAGCGGCTCAAATACAATTTGCTTTTCGAGTGAATTCATTTTGTAGAAAGCATGAATTGTGCACACAACTTCCTGCACCATTCACATTGATGGAAAGAGTATCATCCTATTGATATCCGAGAGTCCAAATTGGCATAGTCACTGGTGGTTTTATGGAAGACAGGAGATCGAGCATAATTCTCTGTTAATTGGCGGTCATTTTCTCATGCTGGCAGCCGGCATCCACATTGATAGTCGATTCGATTTCGGAGCAGCTGAATTCCATCCTCAATGGATTCCATGTCATTTCCTTGGTAGCTGATAAGACTTCACGCTATTTTTTTTTAGCATCTGGGAAAAATTACATAGATCACGACTCGAAATTCCTACACTACTAGTTACAAAGTGAAGTGTTGCGAGTTAGCTGTGGCATATGTGAACCCCCAAGTTATTACAACTACCATATCACGCCAAGGTTAAAGACACCACCAATGGGTAACTTCATGTAGTGCAAGTTATTTATTGTCAGCCGAGCATTTCCAAGATTGCCACCGTTAAAGAGTCGGGTGGTTAATTCTGCAGAATTCGTGGTGGCTTCCCCATATGGTGTAGGTTTTTAGGAGTGGCATAGTAACCAGTTGACCATAGATCTAATGGACTGGAATTGATTGATTGTCTGGCGTCAATTAACTGATAGCAGGAGTCTTGGAGCAACACTTACCCAGATTTCACCTTCGGATGAGTCATGTGGCTCGACCATAGTTGGGAACGTTAGTTCACCTACCCATCAGTCACTCCTCATAATCAACGGATGTTAATAATGAGCTTCACCCACTATATTTCATTCTATGATTAGCAAGACAGAGTTTACAAGTGGCAGAATTCATACCTCCCCACTGGCAGACTTCGACATATGGTCCATTTTTGGCTGCCGAGTCACGGTGACTGACAGATTTCGAGGGAAAATTTTTCATCAATTGGCAGGTGGTAGGTGTTTAACGAGATTTTTTCACCTCAAGAAAATTCGGCCCTTGCAGGGTTACGTCGGCATTTCAACATTTAGTTAAATTGGTTTTACTTTTTAGATAAAGAGGAAGTTAAGCTTTGATAGAGTGAACTCTAATAAAGTCTTTGGTATATGTGGGTTAGCTAAAGTATGGGTTCCTTTTAATAAATATTAGTTATGTAGTAGTTTAAGGAGGAAAAACTGGATCTTCCACTTTTTCTTTTTTATTATTTCTTTTTCTTTTTTGAAAAAAGGAGAAAAAGGGCTTTTTGCCTATAAAGAGTAGAGCTCTTTCATTGTACAAGGATGGACTTTTTGGCTGGGAGGATTTTTCCCTAGAACCTAATACAAAAAATGATGTGGATTTTTTTGGACATGTTGGGTTTCTCTGTGGTAATCTTGTGTTTTCATGAGTTGTAGACTAAGTCGGCATAGAGGGCTAACAATATAGCACGTTGGGAAAGCATTTGCGACTGCCAAGTTGCTTGTCGCCGTTATGTTCTTGGAGGTTTGGGATTGATGGAAAGTAGTCAGTTGTACTTCCATTCTCCTAGCTTTTGATTATGGAACGGACTAGCCTGATCTCCCTTTTGAAAAATGCAAATCCTTTTTGAGTCCCCTTCTGACTCCATTCGCCCTGCTGATACTGGCATTGGAATTTCCTTCAAGGACTACTCCTCCCTTCCATTCCTACCCATCAATCCGACTTATTTTCCTTTCTGCTACCCAAGTTTCTCTAAGGCAGCCTCTTCACATCACCCTGCCCTCAACTGCACCTGCCTTAGAGATCCGAACTTGGGGAAACCCCCCTAGAGCTGGAGAAGAGCTAGCCTGAAGCGAGGAGAGAGAAGGTGTGGTGACATTGGCCTCTCGAGAGAGAGGTTGTCACCGAGCTGACGTGCCCACGGTTTGGACTTTCGGCACTTGCGTGCCAGTTTCGGGCGACAACATTCTGGCGCTGTTGCCGAGGACAAAGTCCAGTTCCCGAATTTTGAAGACTATGCTTCATTGACATTTGTGGGAGATTACATTGTAGATTCTTCCTCTGACATGGCAACTCCATGAAGGGACAGATCCCTGGTCCTTCTGCAAATTTAAAAGATCCGATTGGGTGTAGAGGTGAGCACACTCATCAGAAGGATTTCAAGCTCACCTTGGCAACTCCACAGTTTGGTATGAGGTATGGTTATATGCGTTTTTCAAATTTAGTGCCTCGTTATTGATTTATGGATGATGATATAGGAAAGTCATGGGATATTTGGTGTGAAGCTTACATCCTGCTGAATTTCTCAAAAATCCATGGATTCCCTAATTAGTGCTATGACCATGGGAAGGTGCATAACATTCTTCCAGAGTTCAATGGAAATGTTGGTGTTTTAGCCATCCATTATATTGCCTCTCTCTGCAAACTGATGGCTGATTTTAATGTTCATCATGAGGATGATATTATGGTCATTTTTGCTATAATGTTGGAAAGGGATGCAATGATCTGGTTCTATGGCCTTTTGGATGAATCCATATATTCAGTGGCAAATTTTTTTGAGAGGTTTCTCCTCTGTTGGCATGATGGGACAGTAGATGAGATTGAGAAACTTGCTAAAGAATATGATGCCCTCATCCCTAGGGTCCATCCTGAGCTTAACAAATAGACCATTGAAGATCCAATATTCTTTGATGATTTAGTACAAGAACCCTTGGTCGAAGACATTGCTGAAGAGATCCCTGATAGAGCTATAATAGAAGATGTGAAGCTTCCCCAAGCTTATGAACAACCTCATGATGTAGATGAGAAGCTGCCTCAGGTATATTTTGATACTAATAACATTTGTGTTGCAGATATGTCTCATGAAAGTCTTATGGATAAAAAAATCCATTTTGAAGAAGGGCTTCCCAATGCTTATCTAAGCCCTCTTCTTAGTTATCTTGATGAAGCATGCACTCCAATGTGCTATGTGATTGGAGATTTGAAAGATGACTTGTGTTTGCAGCATAAGCTTTTCTATGACAACCATACTTTGATGGCATTTCCAGTTCAGATCTGCAACACATTTGATGAGATTTTGTCTTGGGTAATGACCAAACACAACAGAAGAGATCATATTATTGACAAAATTCTTGAATAGATCCATTGGCTATATGCATATACTTAACAGTTTCTAGAATCATGTTAAGTTAGGTAGGTAGGAAGAAATAATCTCTTGCACGAGCATTTAAATTTGCAGCATGTTCTTTGTTTTGTAAGTATGGGATGTGAATGAAGCCATCCCATCACCTTTTTCTTTCAAGTTGGTCTAGGAATACTCAAAGAAGCTGAGGTTCTCACATGCTCTCTCTGAGAGAACGTGTCCCCTATGGAGCCAGATGTTACCACCTGATTGGTACCATGTTTCTTAGAGTTTGTTTCAAGTCACATACAGGACATTATTGATTTTTTTTTGTGTGCAGCACATGGTGAATGATAATGCCCATGTTATCTGTAATGCCCATGTTATTCATGTAGACTTAAGTGCTTCTGGTGCCTTAGGTAAAATATGTCTCAAGCTTGCAAAGTTGGCAGCAGTGGCTGTCGATTTTCTTAAAACTGGAAAAGTAGCAGTATTGCCTCAACATCTGGAACCCAAAATATATCCCGGTTTCATGAATAAAAGTGATTTCACTTAGAACAAATCATAGGAGCTTTTGGGTGTTTTATATAGGAGAATCAAGGATATGTTTGGGGAAGAGGTGGAAAAGTGGAAAACTAATGATGGTTGTGAGAAATGTAGCTTGAAGAGTATGCTCTCCGACCAAAGATAGTGAAGATGAGTGGGAGTGATGGAGAGATCTACAGAAGATTCTACTTTGTTTCTTGATAAGACTAGAGAACAGTTAATACATAAGTTATTTAAGGAAAAACTTTACGAGTGTATTCTGTATCAGATACATAAAGAAGGTAAAGGTACAAATGTTCTAGATGATCAGGATCAAGGTGCTATACATATAGTAGCTGCACTTGGTTATGATTGGGCAATAATTCCAATAGTTGATGCTGGTGTCAGTGTTAATATCTGAGATACGTGTGGTTGGAGTGCACTTCACTGGGATGCATTTTATGGATGAGAAGAAAGAGTAGTTTCACTGGTCGCATTTGGTGTAACAACAGGTGCAATGATGGATCCAAAACCCAAATACCCTGCAGGTCTTAGACTAGTAGATTTGTCTTCTAGGTGGGGAGATAAAGGCATTGCTGGCTACCTGGCAGAGTCACATTTGACTAGTCAATTATCTTCACTGACATTCAAAGAAAGTATCATGGACAGTGTATATGCAAGTATTGCTAGTGAAAAAGCTATGGAGACTGTGGCAGAGGACAACATTATCCCTCTGGATGGGGACGAAGATGATCAACTATCACTCGAAGACTCTCTTATCGTCGTACAGATTTTTGCACAGGTAGCGACTCGAATACAATTTTATTTTCGAGTGCATTCATTTTGTAGAAAGCATGAATTGTGCACATGATTTCCTGCACCATTCATGTTGATGGAAAGAGTATCATCCTATTGATAGCTGAGAGTCCAAATTGGCATAGTGACTGGTGGTTTGATGGAAGATAGGAGATCAGTCGTAATTCTCTGTTAATTGGCGGTCATTTTCTCATGCTGGCAGCCAACATCCACATTGATAGTCGATTCGATTTCGGAGCAGCTAAACGCCATCCTCAACAGATTCCATGTCATTTCCTTAGCAGCTGATAGGACTTCATGCTATTTTGTTTTAGCATCCGGGAAAAATTACATAGGTCACAACTGGAAATTCCTACACTGCTAGTTACAAAGTGAAGTGTTGCGAGTTAGCTATGGCATATGCGAACCCTTGAGTTATTACAACTAACAGAGCATACCAAGGTTAAAGACGCCACCGATGGGTAACTTCACGCAGTGCAATTTGTTTATTTTCAACCGAGCATATCAGAGATTGCCACTGTTAAAGCGTCGGGTGGTTAATTCTGTGGAAATCGTGGTGGCTTTCCCATATGGCGTAGGTTTTTGGGAGTGGCATAGTAACTAGTTGACCATAGATCTAATGGAATGACATTGATTGATTGTCTAGCATTAGTTAACTGATAGCAGGATTCGTGGAGCAACGCCTACCCAAATTTCACCTTCGGATGAGTCACGTGGCTTGACCATAGCTGGGAACGTCAGTTCACCTACCCATCAGTCACTCCTCATAATCAATGGATGTTAATACTGAGCTTCACCCTCTATATTTCATTCCACGATTAGTAAGACAGAGTTTACAAGTGGCAGAATTCATACCTCCCTGCTGGAAGACTTCGACATATGGTCCATTTTCGGCTGTTGAGTCACGGTGACTGACAGATTTCGAGGGAAAATTTTTCATCAGCTAGCAGGTGGCAGGTGTTTAACGAGATTTTTTCACCTCAAGAAAAGTCGGCCCTTGTAGGGTTACGTTGGCATTTCAACATTTAGTTAAAGTTGTTTTACTTTTTAGATAAAAAGGGAGTTAAGCTTTGATAGAGTGAACTCTAATAAAGTATTTGGTATATGTGGGTTAGCTAAAGTATGGGTTCCTTTTAATAAAGATTAGTTATGTAGTAGTTTAAGGATGAAAAACTGGATCTTCCACTTTTTTTTTATTATTATTTCTTTTTCTTTTTTGAAAAAAGGAGAAAAAGGGATTTTTGCCTATAAAGAGCAGAGCTCTTTCATTGTACAAGGATGGACTTTTTGGCTGGGAGGATTTTCCCCAGAACCTAATAGAAAAAATCATGTGGATTTTTTTGGACATGTTGGGTTTCTCTATGGTAATCTTGTGTTTTCATGAGTTGTAGACTAAGTCGGCATAGAGGGATAACAATCTAGCACGTTGGGCAAGCATTTGTGGTTGCCAAGTTGCTTGCCGCAGTTATGTTCTTGGAGGTCTGGTAGTAATGGAAAGTAGTTAGTTATACTTCCATTCTCCTGGCTTCTGATTATGGAATGGACTAGCTTGATCTCCCTTCTACAAAATGCAAAGCCTTTCTGAGTCCCCTTCTGACTCCATTCGCCTTGCTGATACTAGCACTGGCCTTTCCCTCGAGGACTAATCCTCCCTTCCATTCCTGCGCATCAATTTGACTTATTTTCCTTTCTGTTACCCGAGTTTCTCTAAGGCAGCCTCTTCAGATCACCCTGACCTTAGCTACACTTGCCTTAGAGATCCAAAATTAGGGAAACCCCCCTAGAGCTGGAGAAGAGCCAGCTTGAAACAAGGAGATAGAAGGTGTGGTGACATTGGCCTCTCTCGAGAGAGGTTATCACCAGGCCGACGCGCCCGCGGTTTGGGTTTTCGGCACCCGCGTGCCAGTTTCGGGCGACAACATTTTGTCACTGTTGACGGGGACAAAGTCCAGTTCCCGAATTTTGAAGACTATGCTTCATTGAAATTTGTGGGAGATTACATTGTAGATTCTTCCTCTCACATGGCAACTCCATGAAGGGAAAACCCAAATAATCTATCAAAGTAACCATGTACAGATGGCTCTAATGAATCTTCACTTTTGGTTGTCTTTTCTTCCCCTTTACTTTAAGAGGTGGAATGACTTAGTTCCTTTCTTGATGGATTATTGGTATTCAAGGAACCTACATGTGTTAATTTTTTTGAAAACATAGAATCTCCATATTTATTTCCTTCATGCTGAGAGACACTACTACTCCATTTTCCATGTTTGCTTGCCAACTGCTTGGCAAGGAATTCTCTAGTCTCTTGGTCTGACTGAATGATGCTTTGGGATACATATGTCAGCCCTTTCAACGTTCTTTGCATCAAAATTCTTAAATCTTCTTGATGATCCATTTTTGAATGCTCTTATTCATACAACTCAAATTCTAAATCTCCCATGAATGGAACTAATTCTACAACAACAACTTTAAGATATTACTGAGCTACTTTTCCACAGGCTGAGCCAAGGGAAGTGATCTGATACCACTGTAATGTCCTAAGTATGGTGTGCATACCTGAACACTTTAATTCTGTAATTTTACTTAAATAATTCTGAAATTTAATTGGTTCACACAGAGCCTTCTTGGATTGGGCAAAATAATGGTTTCTTTTGGGATATTTTGTAGAGGACAAGAGTGATCAGTGGGAAGAAAACAAAGAGATGTCATAAATGTAATTTAATCTCCCCTAACACATTTAGATCTGATTCCATTTAGGGTTTAGAGTCCACACCGTGGAAACCTACTACCACGCTTCTAGGCAGCCAAACTGTGAAACTAAGGAGAGTAGTTCGGTCTGTTTCAACCAGGGGATTCTAGAAACTTGTAGAGGTTTGTTCCAGAATTAATATATCATAAATAAATGTTCATTAATTTTAATAATATATCAGAGGAAAAGTAAAATATTCTGCAAGTTGTAAAGGTGAGACTAGCTCGTCGGGCAACTCACTAGCTCCATATTCAAGCCTTTACAAATAGGGTAAGAGAGGTTCAGATTCTCTGTTTTGGACTTGGGGAACTTATATATGTCTGTTAATGACTCATCAGAAAAATAGTGGAGTTATTTGGAGTCATACAAGTCAAAATATGGGAGTTACAGTAAAACTAGTTATTTTCCAATGCAAATCTAGACTAGGTTGACTTAAAATGAGTAAATCTCAGCCATTTCGAATCAGATTGGAATACAAATTGTAGAGAATGTTTATGATATCATATTACATCCAATAAAATTGAAATTAATCTCATCAAATAAATATAACACTCTCTTCAACATTGTGCATCATTACAATGTATTTTATTGACATAATACAAGCAAGGGCATGGAGGTTTGAACCCTTAGATATTGAAAAATATTGGACCTGTTAATGAAATATGATGTACAGTAATGGATGGCTGCAGGCTGGTAACAAATCCTGAATCAAATCAGAGAGGCTTCTCCATAGCTCCAATGTAACCTGCAATGAGAAGGGGAGAAGAGGGGAAGAAAGGAGAGGGAATGGGAACCTTGGGGCACATCTCCCAAGAACCTGAGGCACACCACTCAGCAAGGAAGCCTTAGATTCACAAAAATCAACATAATAAACATCCAAACTAAGAAATGGAGCTCCAATTGTCTTTAAATAAACCTGGGTAACTTGTTGAGCAAGTCAATCACTTGTTAAGCAAGTTACCTTTGCTAAACCCTAACCCTAGCCACAAATTCACCCTCCTTGAGTAAATTAGCATGTGTAAGTCAATAAATATGTTTCCCTTTCATCCACCTTTATCCAATTTGGAAACTTTGCTTTCATTGAACCATAGTTGCTATTTTTCCTTATGACAACTTTTCTTGGCTTTCCTATTTTTATGACTTAAACTCCAAAAAGGAAACTACACCCTCCTTTGTCAATTGTTGCCTCTTTTGTATTTGAGAGATTTTGCAATATAGTTTGGTGCTTTCCCTTTTCCTTTCTGGTTGATTTTGTCATACAGTTTCTAATTTTCCATTGGCAAGTTGGCTTGCCCAAGTGGCCCTCCTATTAATGGAAACTTATTTTTCACCTAATTAATTGCATAATAATATTTAATGACAATTAATATTCCAAGTACATGCCTCCTAAGTGACATTTAAATAAAATATCCTAGGTAAATTTATTTAATGCATCTTTTGACCCCCTTGGTGCTAGGAAAGGTCAACACTTCTGGCAATCAAAATGTGGGGATATGGTAGAGAACTCAGAAAAGCTGTAAGGACAAAAGAAATAAAGTTTTGAAAGGAAAGTATGGTTTCCCTATGAGCCAGGAAATGCAGAAAGCTGTCATAACACAAAAGAAACATATTTTGACTAATGGAGGGTGTAGTTTCTAAATGTGAGAGATGAGTGGGACATGGAAACAATTCCACATGGTCCTACTTTCCAAATTACCCAAGGGTGGCGTTTATGTGGCTAGGGTTAAGGCACCCATGGGGTTGACTTGCACTCACAGGTCACCATTGGAATCCACTTGCTAAATAGGTACTCAAGAAGGATATTAAAGGAGAATTAGATCCCTTTGATTCAACTTGGTTTTTGTGTATTTTTATTTATGCTTATGTGATTATTCCTTCTAAGTGATGTGCCTTAGACTACTGGGAGATGAGCCCCAGTCTTCACTTCCCCTCTCCTCCATCCTCTTCTCTTCTATTGCACGTATGGAGTGCTAGATTTCAGCCATTGAAGTATTATCAAATTTATTTGCAGGCTCCATCACATTCAGGTCGAGCTCCATTGAATCCCATGCTTCACCTATGCTCTCATCCCCTTTTGTTGGTCATGTTCTGGGCCTCCTGCCCCTTATTTTGGAGTTTCCTTGTAATGGTCAATATATTATATGATTTATGATATTTAGCAGCATATTAATCTATAATTTAAATTTATAAGGTTGAAACATCTCTGTCCATAAAGAATTATGTCTTTAGTTTCACCAAACAATCTTATTTTATCACTGTATGGGGGAAAATTGATGAATCTGAGTGCTATAAGAAATATGCAAGGTTGGGGGAATGTTTGAAGAGATTTTATATGTTCATTGAGATTTTATTTATCTCTTTTATAATTCATATGTATCTCATAAATCAATTTGATACGAATTAACTGCTTAAATTTAAACCCTAGCTAGATTGCTAGCTTTTAATGACTAGTATTGCCAAATTTGATGTAAAATGAGTTAGTTAACTCAAAATTAGCCCTGTCAGTTCCTATGGGTCACTGAAAGACCCAAATTACCATACGTATATCCATAGCTATTTTTTTGGGGGGTCGTGCTTCATTTTTGGATCCTCCACTGCGCAGGTTTTCACTAGGCCAAAATTACAGAAAAACCTCAAATTCCTCCAAAATTACTCAAAAATTTCCAGAACTGCTACAAACTGTCAAAACCCATTTCTTATGTTATATGAACTATATAAAAACCCTCTGCAGGTTTCTAAAATCCCTTGGTTGAAAAATATTGAACTACTCTTCCTAGTTTCATGGTTTGGCTTCCCAGAAGCGTGGTAGTAGGTTTCCACGGAGCGGATTCTGAACCCTAAATGGAACAAGATATAAATGTGTTATCAAAGAGGAAATTATATTTCTGAAATATCTTTTGTTTCTTCTCACTTCCCTATCCCTTTTTCTGCAATTTATTCCAGTAAAATACCTTAATTTTCCAGTCAGCAATTTACTTATTGTTCGCAAGAGTGTTATCAGAATTTTTAATTTAAAAATTGTGGCAAGTTAATATTTGGATCTGTACATATGATCAGAGATATTAAAGCATGATAAGTAAGTCCCATAGGTGGATAGAGGGTAGAAAACCAAACCTGGCGGTGCGAACGACATGAAAACTGGACCTCACATGACTCTATGGTGTGCACAGAAGAAAGAGTTGACCAAATGGAGGACTATAAATATGGGGGACTGCATGACACATGCCATTTTCATTGTTCAGAGTTGAGTTGGAGTGGAGGGCCCCAGAGCAAAGCTTCTGATTTCTTTTGATTGGAATGACAGTTTTTCGATTTGTGAGTTGCAGGTAATTGCTCTCACCTTGCCCATCATTTTCGATGGTTTAGTTTTGTCTTTTTCTCATTTTGGGGCCTTGACTGAGCCTGAATGATTAAGGAGGTCGGGTTGCACTTTTCAAGGGAAAAGGAGTGACCCAATTCACACCTATTGGGTAGACATGCGCGACCCGCTCGCACCTATCGAGAAGACATGCACTGCCACATACCCCAAATTGCAAAAACATTTTATGTTTTAGGAGACATTATGTTTTAATTTTATTATAAAGTTTGTAATTAATGACCAAGTGGTGTTAAGGATAATTGCCTTTAATTGCTGAATATTTTATTATTAAATAAATAAAAGATGAGACAACAACTTAAGGAGGCTGTTAAATGAGTGTTTTACTGGCCACTTTGTGGAATAGGCTGGGTTGAGAGCAGATTGACACTTGGCAGCATCCTCAAACTACTTCTAGTTGTTGCAGGAGGCAACTTCCCTATTTTTGTGGTCATGTTCCCCAGAAAGTGGAACAAGAGTAGGTGGCTCATTAAGTGAAAACTGACCCAAAAGACCTAGGCATGTTGATAAAACTTCCCATTGAATTCAGCTAAGGCTGCTCATTCTTTACTTGTGAAATTTTTGAGTGAAACTAGTGCACAAGAAATTCAATGGAGGGGACAAGCATAAGTTTTTGAGTGAAAAGTGCTGAATTTTTGAACTAGTGTAGCTGATTTGAGCTGTTTTCTGTTACCACCTAAGTTGTACATAGTGGTTTTTTATCAAGTGATCTTGGTGAACCGGACAAGGATAACTTGTTCGGACTTCAGAAGACCTTCAGAAGTACTTCTGGGAAGTGCTTCTTGTACTATATCACACGTTCATACCCCATGGGGGAATTTTAATAAATGTTCTAGCATGATAGTGTTTGTAAAAGACTCGGTCTCTTAGACTTTATTTGTCAATCCGATCAGCCTAGGCTGTTTTTTCCCTTGGTTATTATTGGTTGTTGAATAAAAGACTGATAATTTCTGAGTTTTTCACTCCATACCTCCAAAGTTGGGGTGGTCAGCTTGGAATTTAGGCCTATTGAGGTTATTAGAGTCTATGCATCAATGTATAAACATGCTAGGCATCATGGTCGAGTTATATGAACATGTCTAAGTCCCCCTAGGTTTTTTCAAATTTTCATTTTTTAAATTTTTTCAGTGTTTTTAATTAAAATTTAGTTTTTCCAAAAATTAGGCTATTTTTTAATAGTTTAATTGGAAAAATTGATTTTATAATAAAAGTGGGCCAAATAATCAGTTTCAGTCATGTAGGTGCTCATTTTCAAGCTAAGAGCACTATGTAAACCCATGGACCCACTACTTCCTAGTTTTGAGTGATTTTCCATCACTCAAGTTAGAAAGCCCCAAAATATCATTTATTTATTATTTTAATTAATAAATTGATGAATAATGGAGCAAATCCAAAATCCTAGATTAGTGGATTCTCAGCCAATTTGATTGAAATCAGTCAGATATGAACCAGATTGACTGGATCTGACAAATCTTTGGCTAAAGGAGGTGATCTGGACAGATCCAGAGTTGATCTTCAGCATCCTTTATGGGGAATTTTGCCCTCCCTCTCTCCTCCACACATTTGGGCTCATCTGGATGAGTTTTGGTGGATGCTTCAGTAAACAGGTTGAGGTTTCAGTTAGATCAGCTCTCTGATTGACAATTGCACTCAGTGAGACTCAGATCTAGCTCAGTTAGACATAGATCAGGCATTGATGGACTCTCCATCAGCTGATTTGGTCTGTCTCCTTGGGGTTTACGCCCCCCCTGGGCTGGATCTCCTAGTTTTTGTATAACTCAAAGCACAAGCTGCCTCTTCTAAGCTAGTTAGAGTTGGATTGAAGGGATTGCTATTGTAATAATGTTGTAATATTTTGATTGTTGGAATAAAGAAGCTTTGGAGGCCAAATGGTGTAATTCTCTCATGTGTGTGGATTAAGCATTGTCTTACGACTATTGATGTTGTTGGATTTTCTCTCAATTTTTGCATCTAAACCTTGTCTGGCTTGAACGATTCAGCTAAATCAATAGGAGTATGGTTGGGCGAGTAAGGTTACTTGTTTTTCTTATATCTTATAGCATATATGTTATAATATATAGATTATACATGTTTAATAAGTTTATTTTCATGTAATTCTTGTCTCTTTTTCATATATATATCCAGATCTCATGAGGTTTCTTGCAGGATTGTGTGTTTAGCTTTCAGGTAGCAAGGATTGGAAAAGCCGTGGATCTAGTTTGAATCCACTGTACATCCAAAATATTTGTGAATACTTTTCCCCTCTGTATTCCACTAACAAGTTTCCATTGCAGATCCATCCAACAACGAGCCTTTCCCCTTCTCTTCCTCCTTTCTTTTAAAATCAATCTTCCGGTTACCTGTCTCTTCCTCTTTTGGTCAGATCTAGTTCTAAGAATTGAATATATATTGTTAGATCTATTTTATAAGATTTTTTCTACTTAGATCTATAATTTCATAAAGAATATCAGTTCATAAAGATAGATCTAGGTGTAGGAAATTCCCTTTTTGCAAGTAGCTAAAGCATAGATCTAAACCTTGCTCATAAGGTAGCTTCCTCTTTTGTTCTTCAAAGATTTAAATTCTACAATAAAAGTGCACATATCATTGGCTACCCAAACAACAAGCCAATATCCCAAGGAAAGTTTGCTTTCCTTGGTTCCTTTTTGTAGAAATTAGATTACCCCTGTTTAACAATTTTTACTTAGTTTTTTTTTGGTAATTAGCATGGTGACCCAAAACACTTTTAAAGTGTGTTTGGGCACATTTGATTTTAATTTATCACTATTTTTTAGCAGGTATAACATAAAATAGAAGGATACTCTACAAAATTTTTGACTCTTGGACGAACCAGAGCTTTCCGGAAGCTTCCCCACCATTGTGTTTTAATTCAAGCTTGTTACAAGCTTGTTGTAAGCCTTTGGATCCCATATAACAAGGACCAAAGCACATCAATTTCAATTTTCTGGTATTGTAAATCACTTCTAATAAAAATAAGAGGTCCTTTTGAATAGACTCTTTCGAGCCTATTCACCATCCCCCCTGGGGGGATTTGCGTCGGTATCAATTTTTTACTTTTTGTTCATCTCTTTTTAATCTAGTCTAGTTCTAATCTGCAGGGTAGTATACTTTGATTTATTATCATTTCCATATTCCATATTTGATATTTCAAATTAATATTAATACTTACCCCATGACTTCCCGATTGACCCGAAAGGGGAAAGAGATGCGTGGTAGGACTAATTAGAAAATTGGAAGTGTGTATCTGTGTTTTTCTTTTCATCAATTGTTTCATCAGCTATTATAAAATTAACCCCTCCTTGATTCCCCGATTGAGGTCCACTTGGATCGAAAGAGGTTCTTGGAGGGTTTTCTTTTTAACAAGAACACCCATCTCAAAATTTACTAAAATTGACAAGACTCTGGTGTGTATGATTTGCACTTGGATGCGGTTCATCCGATAATTCAAGCTGTATCAAAAGCACTTGAGTGACTAGAATAATTAGGATTCACTCTCCCAATTTGACAAACCATTAGGTGAAAATCCAACACCTAGATCAAACCATTATGGTGGCAAAATACCGAAAGGAAGCAGGAACTCCTGAAAAGTGACCTCGGGGCGCCGATCTCTGTCACACCCTAATGGGTACGTTATGAACAATAGCCTCAGAGACTCCATTCAGCCCACATATTCCTTGCGGGTAGCCATGAAGGTTTAGTTTTGGACATACTCCAAGTACTCTTGGGTATATATGGAGTCCACCCCTTCACCTAATTTTAATCAACTCATATTTCACATTAACTTAAAACGTACCAAGAGGCAATTGCAAAACATTCACTCCAAGCACATGCAAGTACATTGATTATCTATTGACTCTAGTTTAAGGCACTGGCTATTTTCTTGCTATATATATATATTTATATATATATTGTGTCTCAACGTTGTGCTTTCATGAGCTCATTTTGTATCTTGCCATCTATGGTTGTTTATGGTTAAATTTCAAACTCCTAAGTAACTCATTCAATTTAACATCACCATACTAAATAATTTTTCCTTAGTAACTTAATAGGGTCTACCTCCCTTGGCTTCATTAGGAGTTGAGCCTAAACGGAGGAGTCAAGAACAAGGTGATAGCCTTGACTCAAGACTTGCCCCCAAGGACACACCGAGTGGCTTGAAGATTTCTGCCACATGACCCAGGTGTGTGAAAGGCGGCAGCAAGTTCTTACTGCTATAGGCAAAAATATTACTGCTGATTACTCTGTGGAGTTGCAGAGGTTTCTAAACCAGTTCTCTCACCCAGTGCTTTCAACCAAGTGGACCAGTAGGCAGGCTTGGGGGTCCTAATATTTGCAGTTCAGCTATCTTCAGAAGTTGGTTGGGAGGAACGGGCTCCGCAAGTTTTTGTATCCTCTGCTAAATTTCCAGGTTCTACATGTTATTTCTAATTTCTCTATGCAATCTTAGGAACAAGAAGGAATGAATTTAAGAAATAATATATAGTGTGTGTCTGCTTCATCTGTTATTAAAATTACTTGGAAAAAAATATTTTACTGTTGAAGGATAGATGAATTCTGGATTAGATATGGATTAGAATGAATGATTTAGGGTTAATTTAAGTTTACTGATAAATAAAATACCTAACTGTATTTTCCCACACCTTCAAGATGGTAGTACTCTAGTACAGTAGGTGAGATTAAATTC
Source organism: Pseudotsuga menziesii (assembly GCA_001517045.1). Taxonomy (NCBI): domain Eukaryota; kingdom Viridiplantae; phylum Streptophyta; class Pinopsida; order Pinales; family Pinaceae; genus Pseudotsuga; species Pseudotsuga menziesii. The sequence continues at coordinate 300,657 of LPNX010029337.1, forward strand.
CGATGGATATATCAAATCAAGAATGTAGGATTATGTTTATTTACTTTGTACAGATTCTTTATAGGAATGATCAGAAGAAAGATTCACTATTTCAGAAGTTTCCATAGTTAGAATACATTGCTTTAAACATAAACAAAACTATCTTAAAGAAAGATATTTTAAAAACTAGTACATAGTCTATGTAATGGTGCTCTTTTAACACAATAATAATTACTATTTATAATCTTAATATGTTATAAATACATATAGTTATTAAATATTATAGGAACTAAAAATAACATAAGCAGGAATAATTAATAAACATTAAAAATGAAGTATAGTAATAATTTAGGTTTGGCATTAACATCTAAGCAATTTTCATTAATACTGTTAGTAACATCAAATAATAAACACATTATAGTTTAACAATAATAATGCACGGTTTTTAAATTTAAAATACAAATATAAACCCTAAATTAGGGAAACTGTGAACTAAAATTTAAAATACAAATATAAACCCTAAATTAGGGAAACTGTGAACTAACTTACTTTTTCTTCCTTATTCCAGAATTGGTCTTTTATAGTTTACCCTCTTTCTCTTAAATCAAACCCTTTATAATATTCATATTATAAATGCACAAAATTAAAATAAAAATTATACAGAAATAGTATTAAAATTGCTTATCAAGTATAAACTAAATCAATATAAGAAAAGACAAATTAAAAATTCCCAATCCAATTACATAGTAGAGCTCGGGTGGTATTAACAAACCCTTCTCTTGTAATTATTTTCTTAAACAAATCTTTTTACTGACAAAGAAGAACTCAGAATTAGTTTTAATACTAATATCCTAAATAATTTCCTCCTTCTAATAAAAATCAAAATTTTAGACTTAAATAGAAACAAAATTTCTTCCATAATCGATTATCAAACCATTGCTCAGACACAGGTATTTAGCAGTAAGGTTTAATAAAATTCCATTAAATTAAAACTCATATAGACTGATTTATCCAACGACGAAAAACCCCAAAGTACAAGTCTGCCAGAATTTCTTTTCAACCACAGTTCGATGCCAAAAACAAGGCTCCCAACACAACAAAGCTTTCGGAGTTAATAAAAAACACATAAGATTTCAAAACCCATCTTAACATATTTAATAACCAACTAGACAGAGTTACGATTAGTGGCCTTCACAAGTTTTTCTATAAAATAGTCTACGCCCTGTCCAAATAACTGTCAGTAAAAAAAAAGCCATGGCCATACAGCCTTCTCAAACAATATTTATACAACATAGCCATGACCAAGCAGTTTCGAATCAAATGGAACAAAATCATCCAAAAACCCCACACCCATCACAGAAGAAACCTCGGGTAAGAACCGAGGCTTACCGATTGGTTGAGTAGCGTGGAGAACTTCCTCTTGAAGTAGTTTATGCCATTGAGCTTCTAGAAAAACCTGTAGAAAACCTGCATTGTAAAATAGAAAATTGTTAAGTCTTTATTTGAAAGAAAAACCAATATTAAGAAGTAAAACGTACGACAAATATAAACAAAGAAATAATGAAATTACCTAGAGAATTTCAGCCTTGGCCGCATAGTATTGTACTAGTTTTGCACAGTAAACCCGAATTAAAGAAGACTTATTACCCTAATAACTGAGCAGAAGAAATTGCTAGAACCTCAACAAGGTAAAAAGGTTAGAGTCAAAGCTGAACTAAAACTTCTCACTACCATGCAAAAACCACAAGGTAAGCTGCGAGTTTCAAAACTGGGAACCATTGCTACCAAATAGAGGTATTAACTTGGCTATTCCATGGACTAGATTAAACACCAAGTTACACAGTAGAATTTTAGGCCATCACCCTCAGAAAACGAAGCAATGGCATCCATGGCCACGAGACCATGAGATGGCGGCAACACTCCACAACAAAAAGATAGGGTACATGCAAGATTTTAGGGTTTTGTAGATCTTTATCATGTGGTTTACCCAATTCAAAAACCTATCCATTCACCAACGACCACGTGGAATCCACTTCAATTTTAATACTTTGAGTTTTTACTCTATAATTGGTGTAGCCTGCAAACAAGAGGTTTAACATAACCTTCATTATAATCTCTTTTGAAAATCGATAGTTTACTTTTTAACATAAGATGCATAGCATAGATTGAAAATATATCATGGTTATAATCTTTGCTTAATTAGGATCTGTAATTATATAATGAATACCATGTAATTAGTAGTAGTATGTGCAAAGGTTTGGTTGTAGAATTGTTCTATAGGAAATGACTTTCCACCTTTAAAACAAAGCAATATTACTTCACTTGTAACCTTATCATGGAGTTGTTGCACTTACACTTGGTAAGTACTTAGATTTTAATAGAGATTAATATGCACAAAACTGATAAGATCTTATATGAAGTAATTGCTTAGGATTATACCTTGATACAAATACATATGATCTGTCTTGATAACAGGTAACATTGTATGGTAAGATCTAGTTGCAGAACTTATCATTCTCTAGAATGCATGTAGGGTTTGTTTTAATCTAACATCAAAAATAAATAATATATATATATATATATATGATGTATCAGTTATAGTTAAAACTAGGAAGAAACTATCTATTTTCTACCTTGTGCTTGGATATCCAAGTACTCAAGATTATAGGTAAATAAATAAGAAGAAATTTTACAGGAAACTAAATATATCAACTTTGAGTAATGACTTAGTAATTTCAATATATGGAAAATATACAGATTGACGATACCTCCTTTTTGCTTAAACCTGTAAACTAAGCAATTATACTATCATTTTTATTTATGCTAGTTGAGATAATTAATCTCGATCCTGAAACTGGTTTACAAACCATCTTACCAGTAAAAAAACATGTACAAGAAGCATCACTTCACTGCATTAGCTAAAAATATAAGTAAGCCTTGGACATGAACTGAAGTTCCTTCATGTTTACAAACAGTAAACAAACTTTATTACATAGTAAACAAATAGATGTTTCAGCTCATGTTACTTCAGATCATCACCTGTTAAATCAATCTCTAATACTGAATTATGAAAGAAAATAATTAGGTATGCAAATACAAAATTTAATAAAGGAATTAGTTATAGTTCTAGTTTAAACCTTAATATGTTAACCGTTAGCAGTTAGATGTCCCTCTTAAGTGATGATTGTAAACATTTATTGTCATAAGAAAAATTTTAAATTTTTATGAAATTTTGGATTATTACATGCACCACCTGGATCACACCTATTCATGAGACAAAAACGACCCAAGTCTCACCTGTCAAGTGTTTTTGCGCGACTTGGGTCACACAAAAAGGCTTGATAGGCGCAACCTAGTATAAAGTGGAAAATTTTGTTGAACTGTTTCTGACAGGGATTTTTTGTATGTGTAGGATGCCTCAAGTTAGATGGCGAGAGAAAGACATCAGGGACCTCAGAGATGAGGTGGAGGAGGATGGGGTAGTTAGGATATGCTCTCCTGGTCTGGGATGTTGAAGTTCTTATAGATCCCCCTGATGCTTTCAACAAAGCTATTGTTGAATAAGATAGTGAAATTTTGGGATATAGACTTAAAGTGTAACATCATACAGGGTGAGTTACTAGAGATCACCCTCCGAGATGTGTACTTTCTTACTAGCCTCCCACTACCTGGCGTTATCGATGATATCTTGTCAAAACTATCGATGAGGGTGTTGATGGATGAATTTTGTACCAGGAATTGCTATTCCTTGGCTTATGTGCATGCATCATACATATTGGTGTGTCACATCAAGAGTCTAGAGGCTTGGGCAATGGTAGTGATGGTGCTGTGGATACTAGGATTGAAAGGTCCTCACAATATCTCGGGCGATCAACTACCAATGGTATAAAGTGTGTTGAGGGGAACCTACTATAGGTGGGCCTAGATGTACTTAACAGTGTTTTAGTGTGGAATGAACAAGGCTAGCTTGGCGTATGGGGATTTTCTCTTCCCATCCTTTCTATGATCATTATTCTTTGAGAGACTACCGACACTACGACCGCATCTAGAGGTGCACGATGGGGGACCTCGCAAGCCTCGTATGAGGCAATGGTGCGAGATGGTGATTACATAGGGAGGTGTCTTGGTGGGGCATTTCTTCACCCGAGATATTTTTTCACAGTGGAGGAAACTTCCTATCCTTATAGAGGAGTATCCATACACGGGGATGGACTACCAGGGAGATCTGTAGATGCCTTGAACTCCAGGACAGGTTTGGGGACCTCACATTATGTATACATGACTCTTTACAGTTTCAGTCATATATAGTTTACTAGCATAGTGGTAACTAAATCATATATGGGATAGATACTGATGACATACTTTGTGCATGTGCAGACATGGGACCACACCCTCCAGTGGCGTACCAGTGATGCAGGGGTAGGGTGGAGGAGTTAGATCTGTTAGAAAATAGGACTGTAGAGCAATAAAAAATATACAGTTAAATCATTAAACAAGATGCAAAACACATTAAACAAATTACAGAGAGACACAAATATAACGTGGTTCACCTAAACGATGGGATACGTCCACACAAAAATTTCCACTCCTTTTTATTACCGTCCAGAAAGATGAAGGGATACAACTTGCAACAATACCACTGCACTTCCTCTTTACACTCTCACTATCTCTCTCACACAATTACAAATATTGTTTAGAATGCTACAATACAATACAATACCATGCACAACCGTATTACAATAATTTTCTTTTATAGGGGAAATACCATGGGAAAATACTACAGTTAACCCAATACCATGGGTTCGCAAAACTGTTGGCCAACAAACATCCCAAAAAAATTTCTCTGAACCCCAAATTGGGGGAATGAGTGTACAGTAAACCTGGGGTACAAACACAGCTGAATAATATCTCTGTATCTGGAAGATTAGGCTTCACAACCAACAAGATCCACCCGCTCATGAGCAGAGGAGGTGGTGGAGTGCTACATTAGACTCACTACGGTTGGACGTGGAACGATTATTGGAGGGGGTTAATGATGATGGATGGAAATAGCTAGATGATGATCACGGTTGTTTCCGAGTATGTCAGAGTGGTGACACAAGGGGATGTGCTGATGGAGGAGGATAGTTCAGATGAGGAACATGACACTAAGGAGGACATAGAGTTAGAATAGGATGACTCGGACTAGCAACTGGTGATGCTGCCCCCTATGCATTTGAGCATGGATATTTTTGTATGATATGTATGATTAGATGAGAAATCCTATGGAGCTTCTCTTTTTGTACTGAATATGATGATATGATATGAATGCACATGGATACATATATTTTTATGTTTATCTGTTTTATGAGTCTCTTGTTATGATGATGAATATTCCTATATGATGTGTATGACATATGTATGCATGACTATATGATGATGCATGATGTCATTTATATCCTATATGCGATGATTGATGTGCCACTATAGAACGTCATTGGCCATTTGGTTTGATACACTATTGAGACTTCTGGGAACATGCATGAATGAAATGGATTCAAAATGTCTAACCAAGTGTCTAGTGTGCATGAAATTCTAAAGAGGCAGGGATCTCATACCTGGTATCAGTTATTCAACTAGGTGACAAGCAGTTGGGATTCTAGGAAGACATCAAGCAAATGAATACCCAAGTGAAAGGAGGTGGTTAGGAGAGCAATGAAATAGTCATACTCAGCCTGGTTGTTGGTAGAAAAACCAACACACATTCCATTGATATGGATCAACTCATGTGGTGAGGAATAAATGACCCACGCAGCGGAGGTGAGATTAGGAGACCATCTACTTGCACCATCAGTGAAACCAACAAAGGAGGGAAAGGTAGGATCCAGCTAGCGATACCAAGGAAACAAACTGTGAGACTTGTGGTAAAAATGATGCAAAACAACAAATAAAAGCTATGATACAAGGGTATGCAGGTTGGTTGGCTTAGGCATAGAATATCTTGAGGTAGATCCCATTGAGGGGATTCTTCAAGAGGCGACCGTCAGAGTCAACAAAGAGGTATGCCCCCTTTTCGAGACATCGATGGATGACATAAGGGACATAACACATGGATTAGAAGTTCCCTTTTCTAGTCTTATCAGGGGATTGGTCATAAACAAGGATGAGGCTTCCCTCATTAAAGGTGCGTTGGTGGATGTGGGAGTCATAATGGGCATTGGGAATTCGACCGAGTTTTATCCGCTTCTAACATTTGGAGAGAAATGCGACAATCCTCATCAATTTTTTCAAGCATAAGTAGGAATTTTTTCAATGAAGAATTATTAGGTAGAAGCTCGACGGAAAGGCAGAGTGATGGAATCTAGAATTCAATGGGAAAAACTTATTCAACACCACAGACTAAATGAAATGGGGAAAAAATTGGTGGTGGTTTCAAGGATCTCTTCGACATTGTGAAAGTAGTACTTGGATATATCAGAGGGATTGTCCATGGACAAGGAGGGGGAAGGAATAGTGGAAGTAGAGATATTATAAATGGTGTTATTGGTGTCCAAGGAAGAGGTCGAAGGGTGGGGACAGTGATTTTGGACTCACGGGAGTGCTTGGGAAGGCCACTGAGGAGCGAGATCAGGTACTCAGACAAGTTTGGAAAATGATGGGAATAATGAGCGTATAGGACATAAACTACACGCGAATGGTTGGTTCACAACGATTTGTTCTTAATCACATGTATGGTTGGTACGTTGACAACTGAAGCATCGTCGGTCTCAACTACTTTGCATATATGGGTGCGAAGGATTGGAAAACCAGGACAATTTTGTGTAACATGGCCTAGGACATTTCATAAAACACAAATAGGATGTGGGAATGGTTCTTCTAGGTCTTTTGGTGCCTTTCCACTAGTCTTTGTTGGAGGAGGGGAGCGAAGTAGTGATAGAGGTAGTCGATTATGTACCAAGAGCTGGGTGTGACACCATATTTATAGGTTGGATTGGTGTCAACATGATCTATGGTGTAGAGGGAAGGGTGAGTGGTTCAAGGCACCACACTAGAATACCCAAAGTGAAGCCCAAAAGGTTGAGAGTAGCCATGACTGTCTTACTCAAAATTATACAAGGTGGAAAGAGGAAAGGGATCATGTGGACATGGAATGAACCCCAATAATTCCTAGGGTTTGTGGTTGGGGTTGCGAATGGGGTTGCGAGGAGGTTGGAATGTTACATATGTGATAGTACACAAATATAATATGTCATCCATCCAGGGGGGGTGGGAGGGACAAAAATGTGTCTGTCAAAGGAGCATTGGTAAATAGGACTGAACCAACGACAAACAGGGAAGGGATGGATACGTTGTCAATGGTTGTGTCGATCGTAGGGAGTACATGATCTTGGGTGGCTGGTCCTTTAGGATCATAATATGTTAATTGGTTGATAGTCATGATCTTCCCATCATGAGGGAACATAAAGAGTCGAAAGATGGTAGAAGCAATGGCTCACATTGTATACATGTAACTGTTGAAATATTGTAACTTAAAAGGATATTCTAAATGTATTTTATTGATGTAACCCAAGGGAGATGTTATTATTCCTACAACAGGGTGGTGCTATTGTATTACGATCATCATAGAGTCATGAGGTAAATCCTCCACTTTGTGTCGGGTATTTAGAACCCTAATAAATAATATAATATACTATTTTGAGTCCTCCTAAGTGAAGTTGACCAATACAGTTTAGTGGGGCCGACTTGTCTAGGATAAAATTCAGTTTACTCATTGTGTATAAATAGAGGAGCTATGGTTCTTATTTTAACACATAATCACTCACATGATTAGTGCATAGGAGAGAGAGAGAGATAAAATAGGAGGAGAACCCCTATTTTGGGGGTTGTCTTTTATACATCTTTGTTGGACAAAACCCACCAACAAAGCCTCATCGATAGGGGTTCTCACTCTATTGATGCCCAACCAGCGCAATCTCCCTGAGCACTGACCTAGATAGGTTTCACCCTGCCTGACAACACTCACAGAGTGGATGAAGTCTCACCCGAGATGTTCGAGGGAGATTTGTTGGAACCAAGTTTTCGTCAGTAAAGAGGAGGATCGAGGCATCAACAATTGATCAACATAACTATCAGATCTAGCATAGCCATTAGCATTCATCATAGATCTATTAGTACAATCACAGATCTAATAGATTGTATCATTCATCTATTCATCACACCAGTATTACATTCTTTATTTATAAAACATAACCATCGCAGTAAATAAATACAGGAAAAGACATTGCGACATATGAAAAGGAAACAAGGACAACATTGATTCAGCTCAATATCCATCGTATCATATTAATTGCAGCATATCCAAAACAAAAATTGTCTTTCTCCACAGCGAGAGAAATATAAATCCATAGAGTCGCTTACAAGTCATAAAAGATTCAATCTCACCCTTCAGTCTCATATCGTATTGTCTGATCTCCTTTTTCTTTCCTCTTTACAATTGTAATTCTAATCTATATATAGGATTGCACCTTTACATTCAAGGTCCATTCTAACTAAATTCCTAACTGATTTAACCACTAGTGACCTATATCCACAAAATGTGGTCAACCGATACAAAAATATGCATAAAATATTCAAAAGCAGTTTGTTTTCTGCCCATCGCACTATCTTTGGCTTGTGCAGTGTCGCGTGAGCTTGCACAGCCTCTGCGGTGCTGTGCAAATTACTTACCCCAAAATCCTTTCCAATAGGCCACCAACACAGTTTTGTGATTCATCCTCAAGCCACATCAAGTAGACAAGGTGTACTCCGTCGTCTTCACTTTGAAATCCTCGTACTACTACGCTATCTCCTTGACCTATGCTCATACTTTTTCATCTTCATCCTGACAACCGAGCAGGTCATGCTTCACCAGGTGCTCCACCAACTTGGTATCCACCATCTTCTTGCTGTATTGCACTACCTACAGCACGGCTACTGCTCTAATATCCAATTGCACTCCAATCTCTTGGAATTCCTCTAGCTAGGCACCGTGCTTGTGCTGTTGTTCTCGTTCCTTGGCAACTCTTTGCTGCAGTTCTCACAGCTCAGTGGACCGCGTCAGCTAAATCATAAGTTCCATTGTACTTAATTTCGTCTTCAATGTTTTCAACTAACTATTGACTTCCCGTGCTTGTGTAGTTAGGTGGTCTAACTCCTCATCCTAGATGACACTGCCCCAAAATTGTGTCGTTTCCTCTAAGATCTTCTTTGCTTCCTGCTCCATTACTTCGAATCGAGCTGTTACTTCTTCGATGGAACCCTTACGCTCTGCAATATGCTCTAGTGGTGTCTCTAGGTAGACAATAAAATTGAGAATATTGTTGGTCAGTTGGAGTTCCGCCGTGTTTTCATAAACATGTTGATATGACTCATGAACAACCACTTCTACCTCAGCCCTACCTGCAATCAGCTACGCATTCTCGACAATCAGGTGGTCGATCTGCTTTTTCAAATAAATGATCTCTTCAACAATTTTCTTCTACAAATCATCCTTTATCGTCTTCAATTCGGAAACCTATTACACCTTAGTTGTTGCTAACTAGTCCTTTACCTAGCATAGCTCTTTGACCTCTATCTTTAGCTACATCGCTTCCCCGCGCGATTACAAAAACCCTTCACTGAGCTCCTTCTGTCTGTCGACCAATTCTTGGTTGGATGCTTACTGAATGTGGACTAGGGTCTGGGTTGAAAAATTGTTGATATCTACCACAACACCCTACAACTGTTGCAAGGTTGATTTCACCTCTACACTTCTTGTTTCGATTGGAGTCGGGGGAACTGAACGGGGCCTTACCCATGGCTCAGTGCTAATCGACAGGAGTTCTGGTCCATAGGCATTCTCTTGTGTCACCTTTGTAATTGCATCATAAATAGAATCAAGTTGAGCTCTTATTGGGGCAAAGACCTCCTGGTGGGACTGGTGCATTTCCTTCACCACAGGGTCAGGGGAATCCATGACATCTTTGATAAGTCAGTTCAATTGGGATTCCAATGCTATTCTTGTGCTATTTCCCGCATAAATATCCATGCACCGCTTGGTTCTGCACTCATCCAGGATGCATTGGGATTCTCGGTCGGTGTCGATCGATGACTCTCCATCCGAGTCATGAGTATTTTGTCCTTCTCACACAGGCTCTTCAAGGGAAACTGTCGGTGGTCCCATCGACACTTATTCAACACTAACTGGTTCATGCCAGGTAGCAGGCCAGTCCTAGACTACGGTTTCCACTTCATCATTAGTTAATTTGTAAGGCATTGGTAGCCATTGCCGATCGGGGTCTCATCGCGCCTAGATATGAATGAAATGGGGCCTGATAGTGAACCACATGATCCTTTGATATTTGACCACTACTACTTCTAATAAGTGCAGAATTTTAATTGTTGTAGCTTGTAGCGCTTCCAAGTAGATCCAAAATTGGATCACGCAATCGGTCTACCAACTAGGCTCCTTTACCCACCATAAATTTTGGTATCGTGCACCTTTGCACACTTTGACCGCTACAACTGACCTATGCTGGTAGTCTTTTGGCTCCATCCAAGCCACCAAATAAATTAAGATCAACAGCCAACTATAGGAAAAATACCTCTCCCCTGTTAAATTTGAGCATATAGATCTGTAGACAAACACACAACTCACAAAGAAGATCTCACAATTTACTCAGACATTGAAGAATGAAACAGTGCAAAAGGCTTGCAGCTGTGAATGCTTTCATTAATCAAAAAAGTAATCCAGATGATAATTACAATAATGTAAAATGGCTTTAATAGCCACAAGCAATTTGAATCCACATGAGGAAGTTCGAATTGATGACTCTACTTGACTGTAGGTAACCAAGACTTTGTCTAAATCACTATCGAAGGACCCAGTAGTTAACTGTCCTTGTCTAAATCATAACTGGAGTTCATAGGAGTTTTAAAACACAACCAAGTGTTACATTTAGTGTTGACTAATGGTTAACTGACTGTGGTAGGTGAGAAAAGCGCCCCACATGTGTGCAATCAATTAAACCTAGCGCTAACTAAAGGTAGAGGGCTAGAACTGAATGTAACTGACTCCTAACTTGGCTTGATTAGTCATTAACTGAAGTGAACTGACCTTGGTTGGTTTCGGCACTCCCAGTTGCTTCCTAAATTATAGGGATTCATCTAGGAGACTCCAAAACTTATGCAATCAAGTGCAATAAGTGGCAGTGAGCCTCAATTAGTGTTCCCCACACTTTGGTAACTGAAACATGTGCCCCAATTAGGTCAAGTTTAACCAATGGTGCTAATGACTATAAATAGACTGGATGGACTCCTGATTTATACACGATGTCACATACCCCAATTTTGTAAAATTATGTAAATTGTTTTAATTATATTCCTAAGACATTATATTAAATTTAATGCTAAGTAGGAATTGATGACTCAGCAGAGTCAACAGAATTGGAATGTAATTCAGAATATTTTTATTATTAATAAATAAATTGTGGAGACAATAGCATGGGAGAGCTGTTAAAAAGAGGTTACTTGTCAAACTGGTGGAAGGCAAAAGACAAGTGGCAGCATCCTCAAACACTTCCTAAGTTGCAGGTGGCAACTTCCCTACATTTGGGGTCATGATCCCAAAAGAAAGTGGGATCAGAGCAGGTGGCTCATTAAATGACAGTTAACCCAAAAAAGACCTAGGCAATCTTTTAAAAGTACTCAATGAAGAGAGCTGAGGGCTGCTCATATTTTTCCAGAGAGAATTCATTCAGGTGAATGTTATTTAGGAATTTCATTGAGGAAAGAGGGAAAAATAGTAAGGAAGTGTTCTGAAGGGATTGCTGCAGTAACTTGATTTTATTACAGCTTTTAGCTGGGAGAACTTACTGATAAGTTCTGGATTCATACTGAGTTTGAGGACTGGTATCTGCCATTTCTACACCTAGTTCCATCCAGGGAGACTAGAGCAAGCTTGGGGGTCCTGACAAGTTGCTGTCTGAGTGCTCTCCAGGAGTTGGTAGGGAGGAATGGCCTCCCATTGCTGTTGTTGTCCAAATCTTAAGCAGGTTCTCTCATTTATCTATTTCTGTTTTAATATATGTGATTGGATGAATGTTATACTTGTATTAATTGACAGAAGAATTAGCTGGTTAGTGAAGTAATGGTTCTAGTTTATCAGTAGTTGAACGATTGATGGAAAAAAATAATACCTGCTGTGTTTTTCCACATCTAGGCTACCAGACCGTACTCTAGCATAGAGGTAGAAATTATAGAAAGATGTATGATGAGATTATAAATTAGACCATTGCTTCTTTATATATCATCAGAAAGAAAGTTTGTTTTACTGGTAGCTGATCATGTTTACAGATAAAACTAGTTTTTGTACAGTAATCGTTTCAGTAGTTTTATTATCGAAGTAGATAGAGGAAGGTTACTTTAATTATTCTACTGTATTGAAAACATTTCTATTTCCTCTTTTTAGTTTAAGAATAATTTAACTGGTTATGTCCAAGTAACAGTGCTGAATATAGAAGTAAAATAATGTAATTTAAACTCTATATCAAGCAAACTATTCCGAACTGATGTATTTCATTAATGTAATCTTTTCCTTTACTTTTCCTTTTCTAGATAAACCAATCTTCTAACATTATATAGAATGGTAACCCTATCCTGTATGGGTTATAAATGTATGCTACTATATATATATAGTTATATAAGATAGATCATAAGAAATATCAATCGATTTATTTATATTTTCATAAGTAATATTCTAGCTTAACATACAGATTTAATATTTTAAAAACTCTTTAAGTAACTGCATATCAGTACAGGAAGCAAACAGGATAATACTATCTTCCTTATGCAATAAAATAAACAAAGGTTATACATATGGAGGATCTAATACTTCAATAAAGACAGGATTATCAATTTGTATTAGTAAGTATTATTGTTATAATAATATTATACTTTTATATTATCCAATATAAAGATTTTTTTTTTTACTTAGGAAATAACAATATTATTTAAGTTACAAACCTGAGTTAAAATACCATGATCTACAGGTTAACTAGACCTTTCCAAGAAACTTTGTTAAAATAAATTAAAAACAAAATAGAAGAACCTGTATGGCTTAAGGGTATAAACCCTATAATATATCACTTAACAAGATTTCATAACAAGTAAACCAAGGTATAACCCAGGTATATAATCCCGACAACAAATTTTATAAAAGAAATCATCTTTAGTAAAATAACTCTGTTGCATAATTAAATTTAAAGATAAATAACAGAACATTAAACTACTCATACATCGAGCTTAATCAATAGGGTAATAATCATTTATTTATTTACAGAAACAAATAGAATTTGTATTTTAATATATAATATCAAATCAAGAAACAATAATGATTTTCAAACTATAAATTAGGGTTTAACCCTATAAATTCCAGTTTATGCAAATAAAATAATAATTATAAGATAAGACAATAATTTACTTACGGCCATAATATAAATCCACAGTATAAGGCTGTCACAAGCCTGTATTTTACTTATTCTACATAAATCAAAATTTTAAACTGTATATGGTAAAACAAACCAAAAGATATAGAAAAACAGTAAAATATTTATATTATAAAATCTTGGGTGAAAAACCCTAAATACTCAAGAGTACAGTAAAGAGAGCAAGAAGTCGAGGTCGTAACCTCACAAACAGACGGGCTTACAACCCGATACTTCTTTTAATTACAGTACTTTAAAACATAAAAGACAACTAATATTTACAACCTTGGCCTAAGCCGTAACGCCCTCACATCGTGTGAAGGGTTCATCTATTAATTCTGTTAACCAGAAATCTTAAGACCAGAATGAAGCAGTAAGGGTTTCAGGCTTCTTAAGCCAACTCTCGAAGGTTCCAATCGAAAACCATAAGGAGGACAAGCCATGGTGTAACCAGGCTTACCAGGATTGCAGCCTGTTTCCCCAGTCTTCTTACCAAGGGCTGCGCATGTGGAGTTTGTAAAACCTGCATTCAAAAAGATTAAACCCTACATTAGAATGCTGTAACCTATGTAAAGAAACTTACAACTTAAGACAAACAGTAAGAAAGGTTTCTAAGTTATTATTCTTACCTGCTCGTTCGAGGAAGCACGACCGCTGGCAACTGCGACCCAACTAACAGCGCAGGGAGGTAACACTACTGCCAGGAGGTAAATGAAAGAATAACTCTTAACCTTGCACAGAGTTCAAAGACAGTAGGTCCAACCATCAAAACCCCGGAGGGAGGCGTTAGCAGCTGGCGAGGGTTCGGTTCAGTATGGTAGAGAAGAGTATAAAGGAGGAACGAAGGACTGAACCTCACTTTGTAACGTGTGGAACAAACCACTATCAGAGGCCAAGATGGAGTTTACTTACAGCAAAGAGGCCACACAGAGGTGCACAGCACCGTTGCAGAGCGACCAGCACCGAGGAAGATGGAGAAAATGAAAGGTAGGGTTAACAAATAACTCTTTTATTCCCCAGTGCATGGCTGGAGTGTTGCCATGACAGCTGCTAAATTTATCAACGCAGAGTGGGTTTGATTACATAGTCAACCAACATTTTTCGATGGAGTAATGATTTTCCAAATCATTCATATGATCAAAGTTTATCCAAAGTCATGGCGCGAGATTCATCAACCTACGCTGCATGCAAATGATTTATTTCATTATTCTCCACCCTATTTCTTTAATCATTGAAAATCTTATTAAAACCTAATATCGACATCATAGTAATTATAAACTTGATGTTGGAAGGCTTTTGATTTGGAATATTAACCTTGTTAATATAGCTTATATACTTTGGAGGGTAGTATAGTATGTTATAGTATATATGGAGATAACCTTGGTGCAAGTTTAACATAAACTTTCCCCTTATGGTATAATTTGCCTTAAGTTCTTTAATAAGTAAAAAGAATGATAGCATAAAGCCCTTAGATTGTTAAATAGTGCAAGCTATATAAACTTTGGGTTATATTATAGTGTTGCCTTTAGCCTTGGAAACTATCCTTTGTTTGAAGTAATAACTTTTTAACAGTATAAAAATCACCTTGGAAAATGGATAGTCTTATATTTAATTCCAAGCTCAAGGCCATGATAAGTATTATAGAATTGTTTAATGATTTCTATCTTTTATAAGCTATATTCCTTTATTGATAGCATAGTTTAGAAGTTCATAAAGGAAGGCATGATGGTAGAAAGCTAGATATATTTTCCATTCTACTTGTAATCTTTAAAATGATTTATTTACAAGGATTAAAATAGCATCTGTAGTACAAGTTACTAAAGACAAGGAGGTAGTATTTACCATGTGGAGACAATGTGTTTACTTAAAGTGATATCCTCAACAATAAGTGAGGACTTGGCAAAAATAGGCTAAAACCCTTGCAGTAATACAGGATGCCCCTTATCAGTTTTCACTTGACTTGGAATACTTGCTTACATCTGGATTCTTATTAAAGGTTTTATAATTCTGTTTCTCTACTTTGATTTTTTTTTAAAGAATTATAAGATACTTTTGTATAAATTGCAACTGTAATAGAATAAAGAAGATGACAGATCAAAAGGAACATAATTCATTTTGCTAGAAAGAAACAGTTTGAATATACCTTAGCAAAAAGTTGAAATGGAC
This sequence comes from Pseudotsuga menziesii, assembly GCA_001517045.1. Lineage (NCBI taxonomy): Eukaryota > Viridiplantae > Streptophyta > Pinopsida > Pinales > Pinaceae > Pseudotsuga > Pseudotsuga menziesii. The sequence goes on from LPNX010029337.1 coordinate 316,283, forward strand.
TATCTCTTACTTTCCTTCAAGCTTTTTCTCTTATGACGAACTTATAGTAAACACTTTAGAATTACGAAATGCAGTGCCATAACCTCTTACCTGTATATCTATAAGAGAAGTGGAAATCGATGCGTTAGCTCGAAAGGTAAGTAAGCCTAGTTTTTCATGTCAGTTCACCTTATGGTCACAAGAGGAACAAAAGTCAGTAAACTGAAAGATATGTTCTATAACTAAACATACCAACTGATGAATTCAATAGCAAGCTGTTAAAAAATAACTAATTAATATTAGTTAAACTGCGTTACGTTAATGTTTTTTGGTAAATTTAAAAATTTTATTTTTTTCAGAACTTTTGGGGTTTTGACATGTGGTATCAGAGCATGGTTCAAACACTAGTCCTTGATGTGGCCCAACTAGTTTCAGTAGAATGGTAAAAATAACATACTCACCTGTATTTCGTTTTATGTGAAAAGTAGAAAATTTCTTTTTCTGAATCTAACAGACAGGTATGGAGAAGTTAGGAGAATATGCTGAGGAGGAGTCTCCAAACACCGAGACAAGACAGATGTCTAAAGATCCTGTGTTAGAAGAGATAACTGCTCACTCTTCAGAGCTGATACAGACTATAAAGGACTTAAAGACTGAAATGGAATCAGTCAAGAAGGATAATGAAAGGATATTAAAGACTCGGGAGGAGTTAAACCAAATCTTGATAGAAAAATTCCAGACAGAAAGGAGGACTAAAATATCTGAATCTGAGGAAGCTAGTCATTAGAAAGGATCTAAAAAGATGAAACTAGTTAAGGATGAAAGCATCTCATCATCTGAAGGGCTCAGGGAACAACGAAGCTACTACACTACTAGTGACAATAGTGAGGCTGAATTGTATAACACAAAGAAAAAGTACAGGCCATATGAAGAGATATCCAGGGAGTTCAAGAAAATAAAGCCCCCAACTTTTAACGGAGAGACTGAAAAAGGGGAAGAGGCAGAGTCCTGGTTATCTGGGATGAGAAAATATTTTCAGATATACAACTATTCAAATCAGTTGAAGGCAAGAATGGCCATCTATAATCTTTCTGGAAAGGCAGATATATGGTGGCAAGATCTGAAAAGAGTCAAGGGAATCAAAGAAAAAGAAGTCAATTGGAGTACTTTTAAAAGGTACTTCAAGAAGAAATTTCTGTCCGAACAATACTATGAAGAAAGGGCGAAATAATTTTATGAGTTAAAGTTAGGGTCCATGACTATGAAGGACTTAAACAGTAATTTTCTAAGTCTGTTAAGGTATGTGCCTTATTTATTTGATGAGAAACCTAAAGTACAACGGTTTCTCAGCTGCCTGCCATATCATATAAAGGACAGAATCGAATATGATAACCCCAGAACTCTGGAAGAAGCCATGTGGAAGGCTAATTTCTATTTTGAACAGAACAAAAAGAAAGAAGGAATAGCCAACTGGAAGGCTAAAAAGAACAGTAATCAGCCTGAGTTCAAGAAAAAAGAGTTTGTACCCCAGAAAAATTTCAGAAATAATAAGAATAGAAATCATTCTAATGGTAAGAACTTCCAGGGAAACAGAAGTGGTGCTCCTAATAATTCCAACCATTCCAATAACTTCAAGGGCAAGGAAGCTTCAAACAATCATGGAAATTTCACTAAGAATTTCAAACGGAAGGAGCCTGTTAAGTGCTGGGAGTGCAATGGCCCGCACTATGCTTTAGTCTGCCCAAATCGGAAGAAGCCAAACAACAATATTCATACTATACAAGATGAAATGACTGTTGGATATTTTGCCAGGACTATGCCCCGAATCAATGCAGCGTTGGAGAACCGCCAAGCTGATTATCAAACTTCCATGGTGGAAGTAGAAGGTATGGTTAACCAAACCCCTATAACTATTTTAATAGATCCAGGTGCTAGTCTTAGTTACATTTCACCTCAAATACTAGAAAAGTGTAATTTGACTGTTGAAAAGTTTGATAACTCATGGTTAGTTCAATTAGCCACAGGGGCAAAAAGGAAAGTAACCTATTATGTTAAGGAATGTGCATTAGTTATGAATGATTTTAAGACTACTGTTAAGTTAAATGTTCTGCCACTTGGCTCGTATGACTTATTGATTGGTATGGATTGGTTAGAACAGCACAGGGTAGTTTTAAACTGTTTTGATAAAACATTTACGTGTGTAAATAATAATGAACCACCAGTAACAGTTAAGGGTGTTCCTAGGAAAGCTGTAATTAGGCAGATTTCTTCCTTACAACTCAAAAGAGCAGTCAGGAAAGGGTGCAAAGTCTATGCTGTAACTATTACAGATGAGGCAAACAAATCTGAAAAAAGATAAAATAAAAATAGAGGATATTCCTGTGTTAAACAATTTTACTGATGTTTTTTCGGAGGAAATTCCAGGATTTCCTCCTAGGAGGGAATTGGATTTCACAATTGAGCTGGTACCAGGTGATGTACCTAGCTCGAAAGCTCCGTATCGGATGAATATTTTAGAACTTAACGAATTAAAATCATAGTTAAAAGAGTTAATTGATAAGAAGTATATTCGACCCAGTGTGTCCCCTTGGGGAGCACCAGTAATCTTTGTTAAAAAGAAGGACGAAACTATGTGACTTTGCATAGATTACCGTCAACTAAATAAAATGACTATTAAAAACAGATATCCGTTGCCCCGCATAGATGGTCTATTTGATCAACTGTGTGGAGCTACGATGTTCTCAAAAATAGACTTGAGATCAGGATATCATCAGGTGAGAATTAAAGATGAGGACATTTTCAAGACAGCCTTTAGAACAAGATATGGACATTACGAATTTGTCGTAATGCCATTTGGGCTTACTAATGCCCCAGCTGTCTTTATGTGTCTAATGAATAATATAATGCATAAATACTTAGATAAATTTGTTGTCGTATTTATCGATGACATCTTAATTTACTCTAAAAATGAAGCAGAACATAAGGAACACTTACAGATAGTCTTACAAGAGCTACGAGAGCAACAGCTCTTTGCGAAGTTCAGTAAGTGTGATTTCTTTAAGGATGAAATCCAGTACTTAGGTCACGTCGTGACTAAGGAAGGGATTTCAGTGGATCCTGAAAAGATTCGAGCAATCGAAGATTGGCCAGTTCCAAAAGACGTAACAGATGTTAGGTCCTTCATGGGAATTACCGGTTACTACCGGAGATTCATTGAAGGCTTTTCAAAAATAGCTAATCCAATCACTTCCTTGCAAAAGAAAGGCAAAAAATTTGATTGGAACTTAAAATGTGAAGAAATTTTTAAGAAATTAAAAACTTTATTAACAACTGCGCCTATTCTAAGAATAGCAGATCCTAATAAGGATTTTGTGGTATGCACCAATGCTTGTAATAATGGTTTAGGTAGAGTACTGACTCAAGATGGGCATGTCATTGCCTATGAGTCTAGGAAGTTAAAGGTCCATGAAAAGAATTATGCCACTTATGATTTATAACTTGCTGTTGTTATTCATGCCTTAAATATGTGGCGGCACCACTTAATAGGCAGAAAGTTTATTTTAATGACTGATAATAAAGGTTTAAAATACCTTTTAGATCAGCCTAACCTAAATGCAAGGCAAGCAAGATGGTTAGCCTTCTTAAGTGAATACGATTTCGAAATTCAGCATATAAAAGGAAAAGAAAATAAGGTGGCTGATGCTTTGAGCAGAAATGCAAAGCTGAATTTTATAGCAGCAATCAGTACGTATGCTTCTGATTTAAATGAACAGCTGATTGAAGGGATAAAATTGGATGAAATTTATCAAAAATTACAAATTATAGCTAAAGAAGAGCCTACAGAAAGTTTAATAAAGGGTTATAGTCTAAATAAAGATGGATTTTTATTGTTTAAGGACAGATTGTATGTGCCTAATGTGTCCAAGGTTAAATTACTGATTCTGGATGAAGTTCATAAAACCCCTTACTCAGGGCATCCAGGCTACCAGAAGACTATCACCATGTTAAGAAAAGAATATTTCTGGCCCAATATGAAATCTGAAGTAGTTGAGTATATAGCTAGATGTTTGGACTGTCAACAAGTGAAAATAGAACACCAACATCCAGCTGGTTTATTGCAACCTTTGCCTATTCCTAGTTGGAAGTGGGAGATAATCAGCTTAGATTTCATTACTGGATTACCTAGAAATCAGAATCAGAACGATTCAATTATGGTGGTGGTGGACAAGTTAAGTAAAGCAGCACACTTCATTCCTGTCAAGACTACCTACAAGGCTGCCAATATAGCTGATATATTTCTAAAGCAGATTTTTAGGTTACATGGAGTACCTAAGGTTATTATTTCAGACAGGGATCCTAAATTCATAGGGAATTTTTGGAAATCCTTGTTTAAAGGATTAAACACAACACTGAATTTTAGCACCTCTTTCCATCCTCAGACATACGGACAGACAGAAAGAGTGAATCAAGTGTTGGAAGATCTGTTAAGAATGTATGTTAAGGATCAGCCAGGTAAGTGGGAGGATTACTTGCATTTGGCAGAATTTGCTTACAATAATAACTATCAAGCCTCAGCTAAGTTCAGCCCATTTGAAATTTTGTATGGGTGTAAATGTAACACTCCTATCTCCTGGAATAATCCAGTAGATAGATTGGTGTTAGGGCCTGAAGTATTGAAGGAAATGGAACAGATTGTGAAACAAGTGCAGGAAAACTTAAAGGTGGCACAGGATCGACAAAAGAGCCAAGCATATTTGAAAAGAACTCCCAAAGAGTTCCAGGTGGGTGAACATGTGTTCATAAAGGTAAGACCAAAGAAAAGCTCCCTAAGACTGGGGAGTTGTGCAAAAATAGCACCACGTTACTATGGTCCGTTTGAAATTCTATCCAGAATTGGTCAAGTTGCATATCAGTTAGCGTTACCGCCTAATTTGAAAGTGCATAATGTTTTCCATATTTCTGTTCTGAAAAAGTATGTTCATGATGCTACTCATGTAATTGATTGGAATGTTGTACATGTGGAACCAGAAGGAGAAGTTCTGGTGGAGCCGGACTGTATCCTCGGGAGGAGGGAAATTACTCTGTGGAACCGCACGATTGGACAGCTAAAGGTGCAATGGAAGCACCTTAGTCCTGAAGAAGCTACCTGGGAACTGGAAAGTAAGATGCGGGAAGCATACCCGAATCTGTTCCAGGAGGTTCCAGAGGATGAAGAATAAGTAACATCGAGGATGATGTTACATTTTAAGGGGGTGTGTATGTCACATACCCCAATTTTGTAAAATTATGTAAATTGTTTTAATTATATTCCTAAGACATTATATTAAATTTAATGCTAAGTAGGAATTGATGACTTAGCAGAGTCAACAGAATTGGAATGTAATTCAGAATATTTTTATTATTAATAAATAAATTGTGGAGACAACAGAATGGGAGAGCTGTTAAAAAGAGGTTACTAGTCAAACTGGTGGATGGAACTAGGTGGAAGAAAAAATACAAGTGGCAGCATCCTCAAACACTTCCTAAGTTGCAGGTGACAACTTCCCTACATTTGGGGTCATGATCCCCCAAGAAAGTGGCATCAGAGTAGGTGACTCATTAAATGATAGTTAACCCAAAAAATACCTAGGAAATCTTTTAAAAGTACTGAATGAAGAGAGATGGGGGCTGCTCAGATTTTTCCAGAGAGAATTCATTCAGGTGAATGTTATTCAGGAATTTCATTGAGGAAAGAGGGAAAAATAGTAAGGAAGTGTTCTGAGTGGATTGTTGCAGTAACTTGATTTTATTACAGCTTTTAGCTGGGAGAACTTACTGATAAGTTCTGGATTCATACTGAGTTTGAGGATTGGTATCTGCCATTTCTACACCTAGTTCCAGACAGGGAGACCAGAGCAAGCTCGGGGGTCCTGAGAAGTCACTGTATGAGCGCTCTCTAGGAGTTGGTAGGGAGGAACGGCCTCCCATTGCTATTGTTGTCCAAAGCTTAAGCAGGTTCTCTTATTTATCTATTTCTGTTTTAATATATGTGATTGGATGAATGTTATGCTTGTATTATTTGACAGAAGAATTAGCTGGTTAGTGAAGTAATGGTTCTAGTTTATCAGTAGTTGAATGATTGATGGAAAAAAATAATACCTGTTGTGTTTTTCCACATCTAGGCTACCAGACCGTACTCCAACACAGAGGTAGAAATTATAGAAAGATGTATGATGAGATTATAAATTAGACCTTTGCTTCTTTATATATCATCAGAAAGAATGTTTGTTTTACTGGTAGCTGATCATGTTTACAGATAAAACTAGTTTTTGTACAGTAATCGTTTTAGTAGTTTTATTATAGAAGTAGATATAGGAAGGTTACTTTAATTATTCTACTGTATTGAAAACATTTCTGTTTCCTCCTTTTTAGTTTAAGAATAATTTAACTGGTTATGTCCAAGTAACAATGCTGAATATAGAAGTAAAATAATGTAATTTAAACTCTATATCAAGAAAACTATTCCGAACTGATGTATTTCATTAATGTAATCTTTTCCTTTACTTTTCCTTTTCTAGATAAACCAATCTTCTAACATTATATAGAATGGTAACCCTATCCTGTATGGGTTATAAATGTATGCTACTATATATATATAGTTATATAAGATAGATCATAAGAAATATCAATCGATTTATTTGTATTTTCATAAGTAATATTATAGCTTAACATACAGATTTAATATTTTAAAAATTCTTTAAGTAACTGCATATCAGTACAGGAAGCAAACAGGATAATACTATCTTCCTTATGCAATAAAATAAACAAAGGTTATACATATGGAGGATCTAATACTTCAATAAAGACAAGATTATCAATTTGTATTAGTAAGTATTATTGTTATAATAATATTATACTTTTATATTATCCAATATAAAGATATTTTTTTTTACTTAGGAAATAACAATATTATTTAAGTTACAAACCTGAGTTAAAATACCCTGTTCTACAGGTTAACTAGACCTTTCCAAGAAACTTTGTTAAAATAAATTAAAAACAAAATATAAGAACCTATATGGCTTAAGGGTATAAACCCTATAATATATCACTTAACAAGATTTCATAACAAGTAAACCAAGGTAAAACCCAGGTATATAATCCCGACAGCAAATTTTATAAAAGAAATTATCTTTAGTAAAATAACTCTGTTGCATAATTAAATTTAAAGATAAATAACAGAACATTAAACTACTCATACATCGAGCTTAATCAATAGGGTAATAATCATTTATTTATTTACAGAAACAAATAGAATTTGTATTTTAATATATAATATCAAATCAAGAAACAATAATGATTTTCAAACTGTAAATTAGGGTTTAACCCTATAAATTCCAGTTTATGCAAATAAAATAATAATTATAAGATAAGACAATAATTTACTTACGGCCATATTATAAATCCACAATATAAGGCTGTCACAAGCCTGTATTTTACTTATTCTACATAAATCAAAATTTTAAACTGTATATGGTAAAACAAACCAAAAGATACAGAAAAACAGTAAAATATTTATATTATAAAATCTTGGGTGAAAAACCCTAAATACTCAAGAGTACAGTAAAGAGAGCAAGAAATCGAGGTTGTAACCTCACCCACAGACGGGCTTATAGCCTGATACTTCTTTTAATTACAGTAATTTAAAACATAAAAGACAGCTAATATTTACAACCTCGGCCTAAGCCGTAACGCCCTCACATCGCGTGAAGGGTTCATCTATTAATTCTGTTAACCAGAAATCTTAAGACCAGAATGAAGCAGTAAGGGTTTCAGGATTCTTAAGCCAACCCTCGAAGGTTCCAATAGAAAACCATAAGGAGGACAAGCCATGGTGTAACCAGGCTTACCGCGATTGCAACCTGTTTCCCCAGTCTTCTTACCAAGGGTCGTGCACATGGAGTTTGTAAAACCTGCATTCACAAAGATTAAACCCTACATTAGAATGCTGTAACCTGTGTAAAGAAACTTACAACTTAAGACAAACAGTAAGAAAGGTTTTTAAGTTCTTATTCTCACCTGCTCGTTCGAGGAAGCACGACCACTGGCAACTGCGACCCAACTAACAACGCAGGGAGGTAACACTACTGCCAGGAGGTAAATGAAAGAATAACTCTCAACCTTGCACAGAGTTCAAAGACAGTAGGTCCAACCATCAAAACCCCAGAGGGAGGCGTTAGCAGCTGGCGAGTGTTCGGTTCAGTATGGTAGAGAAGAGTATAAAGGAGGAACGAAGGACTGAACCTCACTTTGTAACGTGTGGAGCAAACCACTATCAGAGGCCAAGCCGGAGTTTACTTACAGCAGAGAGGCCACGCAGAGGTGCACAACACTGTCGCAGAGCGACCAGCACCGAGGAAGATGGAGAAAATGAAAGGTAGGGTTAACAAATAACTCTTTTATTCCCCAGTGCATGGCTGGAGTGTTGCCACGACAGCTGTTAAATTTATCAATGCAGAGTGGGTTTGATTACATAGTCAACCAACATTTTTCGATGGAGGAATGATTTTCCAAATCATTCATATGATCAAAGTTTATCCAAAGTCGTGGCGCAAGATTCATCAACCTACGCTGCATGCAAATGATTTATTTCATTATTCTCCACCCTATTTCTTTAATCATTGAAAATCTTATTAAAACCTAATATCGACATCATAGTAATTATAAACTTGATGTTGGAAGGATTTCGATTTGGAATATTAACCTTGTTAACATAGCTTATATACTTTGGAGGGTAGTATAGTATGTTATAGTATATATGGAGATAACCTTGGTGCAAGTTTAACATAAACTTTCCCCTTATGGTATAATTTGCCTTAAGTTCTTTAATAAGTAAAAAGAATAATAGCATAAATACCTTAGATTGTTAAATAGTGCAAGCTATATAAACTTTGGGTTATATTATAGTGTTTCCTTTAGCCTTGGAAACTTTCCTTTGTTTGAAGTAATAACTTTTTAACAGTATAAAAATCACCTTGGAAAATGGATAGTCTTATATTTAATTCCAAGCTCAAGGCCATGATAAGTATTATAGAACTGTTTAATGATTTCTAGCTTTTATAAGCTATATTCCTTTATTGCTAGCATAGTTTAGAAGTTCATAAAGGAAGGCATGATGGTAGAAAGCTAGATATATTTTCTCTTCTACTTGTAATCTTTAAAATGATTTATTTACAAGGATTAAAATAGCATCTGTAGTACAAGTTACTAAAGACAAGGAGGTAGTATTTACCATGTGGAGACAATGTGTTTACTTAAAGTGATATCCTCAACAATAAGTGGGGACTTGGTAAAAATAGGCTAAAACCCTTGCAGTAATACAGGATGCCCCTTATCAGTTTTCACTTGACTTGGAATACTTGCTTACATCTGGATTCTCATTAAAGGTTCTATAATTCTGTTTCTCTACTTTGATTTTTTTTTAGAGAATTATAAGATACTTTTGTATAAATTGCAACTGTAATAGAATAAAGAAGATGACAGATCAAAAGGAACATAATTCATTTTGCTAGAAAGAAACAGTTTGAATATACCTTAGCAAAAAGTTGAAATGGACTATCTCTTACTTTCCTTCGAGCTTTTTCTCTTATGACGAACTCATAGTAAATACTTTAGAATTACTAAATGAAGCACCATAACCTCTTACCTATATATCTGTAAGAGAAGTGGAAATCGATGCGTTAGCTCGAAAGCTAAGTAAGCCTAGTTTTTCATGTCAGTTCACCTTATGGTCACAAGAGGAACAAAAGTCAGTAAACTGAAAGATCTGTTCTATAACTAAACATACCAACTGATGAATTCAATAGCAAGCTGTTAAAACATAACTAATTAATATTAGTTAAACTGTGTTATGTTAATTTTTTTGGTAAATTTAAAAATTTTAATTTTTTCGGAAATTTTGGGGTTTTGACACATGACTCCTGATTTAGACATATGACCAAATTTGGACAAGGGAGGATTAATAATCCTAACACCCCCCCTGAATGCTAACTTGGAAAAAATGTGGGCCCTGGTAACTAATACCATAGGTCACCCACCCATTACATCAAGTAAAGTAAAGTAACTGCTCAAAAATAAGGTGCTTGGGGAAAAACCACATGGGAAAAAAACCCCCCTTCTAATTAAGCAGGTAGAATCAGGATCAATCTAGTTCTTCTGTGCATAGGTATCCTGGGGCCTGGCATGTGAACCTCTCCATCATTATGTCTGGAGGAATCTTCCTCTTTGGAAGAAGAATGATATGCTCAACTAAATCAGAAATATAGACAGCTGCCGGATGAATACTGGACCCATGTAGAGCAACTGAAGTCAACTGAAAAGTGAGGAAAGGTTCTTGAGAATTCAGAGAATGTAAAGAACACTCAAGAAACTTATATGTTGCAGCCATTAACATCAAACCATGAGTGGTAGGAACAGCCCCAAGTGTTAGGAGCAGGTGTCCAGGCGGATGCAAAAAATCTTCCTCTTTACTAGTTCTGTGAGAAGATGAGCATGTGATCAATGGTAGAGAAGCACTGGGACTGTTGAGAGAAAATGCTAGAGATCCATAGTCTGATATATCTTCTGAAATATATAATGAATCACATAATAAAATATCAGCAACCTCATATGAGGAAACTAACACCAAATCCCCATCAGCAATTTTGAAGAGAAAGTGCGG
>LPNX010029337.1:328603-350476 GCA_001517045.1 Pseudotsuga menziesii
CCCCAGCTTGAGCTGCGACCGAATCCTCCGTAAGTTGGTTCAACAGGAAGAGGGACCAATTCATTTCTACTCTCTTAGTTCACTACTACACACAAGCAACTACTCCCGAATTGCACTAATCTGAGCAGTTCCCCCTGATGATTTTACTTGCTACAATAAATTCTCCAATATGTACCACCCTCTCATTGATGTTGTCAATGTGGTATGCATGGCCATCCCACTGCAATCCATATTGCTCCTTCAATTATGGAGACAACTTCTTGTCGTTGTCTCTTCCTTTGAGATATTGAGCAGGGTCTGCCCCGGCCTTTGGTAGCCCCGTGATCTCTGAAATCATATCCACTGTAACTGCAATTGGGGTATCCAACCATAATGTTCTAGCATGAAAACATGCCAACAACTATTTAACGCATGCATTTTCTTCATTTAGCCTCCCGAAGTGGGGCATGTTGATAATCCCTAGCAACCCAAATTTGTTCAATCCTTGCACCCATGAGTGTGGAATATGCTCAATGGGTGGGCCTAGAATTGATGACAATGACTCATAGGGCTCATTTGGAATGTCCTTCAACAACAACAAGTCATGGTCCTCATACTTCATTCTGACCAAGGGGGGAATAATATCCACAGTGCACTGCACTCCTTCGAGTAGCAGAAACACTTTCGAATGATATATCTAATTTTTAGTTAGCTTCCTGGGCTTCGCACCAGGTTGTGTGGGAGCAATATATCTAGGTATATCATTTATGGACACTCCCCTAGGTGTCGTAGTCTCCATAGCTACCGAACTAGATGGCCTTGTCTTCTTAGTGCCCTCCCCTTGTGCCCTAATGGAAGTGCGCATTTGCCTCTTCTATGGTGACGTTTATCCTAGATTTTGCACCTTCAACTTGCCTTGGGGGATCGAATATGATCCAATCGACATACTCATGACTTCTTTGATGATAGCAGTGGGATGGATAGGTAACTCCTGCTCACTTGAAATATCCACAGTGTCGGGGTTGATCAACATGCCGCACCAACAAATCTTACCAAGAAATCAAATGCACCCCTCTCTCACACCTTATCTATTGCTCAACAATATTCCACTTACTCAGCTTAGTTGTACTTCACTCACTCGATTGAACACAACAATTCCTTCTTTCCACTTCCCTCGACTTTTTATAACAATTCAGGAATCCAGCTTCATCATTGCCAAATCTGCAGGAGTCATCATTGCCAAATCCTTCATTAACAACCCAAATCCGCTGGTGATCTTGTCATGCTAATGGTTATATTGACCATAAATGTGCATCGCTTCAATGAGCATTATCGATGAACTGCTCTTAATTGTCTACATTTATTGCTGATTTGACCCAATCGCAACCCTGTGGCTACCGCGGTCTCTCTATCTAATTGCGCTACCAACTCCTACACTTGTGCCACCACTTCTTCTTAGCACGCCCTTTGGTCTTCTATCTATCCTCTCTATTTTTTTTCATTACACAGTGCTTCATGCAGTGCGCCTTGCCACCCTTGTCCTATAGGGCTTCAAGCGGCTACCATTCACAAGCTTTGGAAACACCGCTCCATCTAATTGATGTAATTGAATTGCATCATGAGAAGTAATTGAATGAATAAGATATGGGCCTAACCAGTGCATTTGTAACTTACCTGGATGTTTTATGAACTTGTTGTCGTATAACAACACAAAATCTCCTTGGGAAAATTGTTTGTTTTTAATGTGGAGATCATGCCACGCCTTCTGTCCATCCTTCTCGACCTGCTGATGGAAACCTACGATGAAGTGGTCCTTTTCTAGTTAAAGTAGCTGCATTGCTCTCTCTTCAAGTGCCTCTTCATCACCCATGCCAGTTATTGCGATGATGTGTAGACTAGGAACAATGTACTCCATAGGCATGACTGCCTTTTTCCCATATACCGGTTTGAACAGTGTCTTCCCCGTTAGTATTTTGCAAGTGGTGCAATACGCCCACAGCACTGCAAGTATATTTAAATCCTAGTCATATTGTTTAGCATTGCATACCTTTGTCAGCACGGTTTCCATGATTTTGTTGAAGGATTCAATAGTTCCATTTTCCTGCGGATGGTATGGGGTGCTTTTCTTATGCTGCACCTGCAACTCCTCTGTCAGTGCTTTTACTATGCGATTGATAAAGTGACTGCCCTAGTCGCTCATCAATATCCTAGGGCATCCAAACCACATCATGATGTTTTCAAAGATGAACTTTTCTGCTGTCGCAGTGGTGCAATCCACAACTGGTGTGGCCTCCACCCACCTTGTCAGATAGTTAGTTTTTGTGATGACGTTACGCACACTGATTCGCTTCCTTGGCGGGTTGATTGGACCCACAAAGTCCACAGCCCATTTATCAAAAGGTTGTAAAGTTACCTATGGTACAAGAGGCATCTCATCTCGTCATGATGGTTTCCTGACACGTTGATAGACATAGAAGCTCCACACATAGTCTATAGCATCATTATGTAATGTGGGCCACCATAGCCTAGCGCGCAGTACCTTATGCGCGGTAGCCCTTACTCCATAATTTCCACCTACAACTCCTGCATGTGTTCTTCCAAAATTTGCCCTTGTTCATGAGCTAGAACACACTGTCACAGGATCTCATCAAGTCCAAGCTTTTATAAGTGTCTCGTGATCAACTGGAAATCTGAAGCCTTCACTACCAACTGCTTCTTTTGATTGGTATTTATATCCTCCGGTGAAACTCTGGTTTCCAAGAACTGAATTATCGGTGCATAATGGTCATATATGATATCAAATTGAAATAGTTGTGCATCCAACAATCCATCATCAATATTGGTGGGATCTTCACCTATCTCAATGCGGGACAGATTATCAGGACCAGCATTCAGGTGTCCTAGTTTCACAATTATTTCGAATCAAATTCCTAAAAGAGAAGTAGCCAGTGATAGATCTTTCCCCCCAACACAGGATTATTGACAAGATACTTAAGAGTCGAATGGTCAGTGAACATCTTGAAGTGACCACCCAAGAGATAATGCCTGAATTTATGCAACGCATATACCATCGCCAACCCCTCTCTTTTTGTGGTCGTGTAATTCTTCTCAACAAAGGATAATTTCTTAGTAGCAAAGGCAATTGGATGATCCAGAAATCCTTCACTTGGTTGCACAAGTACCACTCCCAGTGCAACAGACGAGGCATCAACATGGACATGAAACTCCTTGGTCCAATCAAGGAACACAAATATGGGTGTTGAAGCCATCTTAGCCTTTAATGTGTCGAAGCTACTATGAAATTCCTAGCTCCATATGAATTTGGTATCCTTATTTAACAATTTATCCATGGGGGCAGTAATCACAGCATAATTGTGAATAAACTTGCGATAATACCTAGTGTGTCATAGTGTTGCACGAAGCATATTTGTATTTGTAGGTGACAACAGTCTTAGAATGAGTGAAATATTTGTTGGATAAACCAAAAGTCCCTTCTTACAAATGATATGACCCAACAGTATCCAAAATGGTGCACAAAAGGTGCACTTCTTTGAATTCATTATGATTTGATGTGGTCGATACCATTCCAGCATCAAGCGCAAGTTTTCCAAGTGATCCTTGATTAATCTATAGACTATCCAGTCATCCATATATACTTGCATAAATTTATGAATAAAATATTTAAATGCAGCAACGACAACCTGAGAGAATACTATAGGTGCATTCTTCGGCCCAAAGGGAATTAATGTGTACTGAAAGCGACCCCATTTGGTGAAAAATGTGGTTTTGTGGCAGTATTCCTTTGCAATTCTGATTTGGTGATACCCAAAAAATCCATCTGTGAAGGAATACATTTCTTGACTACCTAATCCCTCAAGAACCTCATCTATGAACAATGTTGGAAAGGGATCGTGCATGTAAGCATCATTCGGTTTCCTTAGATCGACACAGATTCGGACCTCCCCGGTCTTCTTGTCTTGGACCACCAAAGGACTTATCCATTATGAAGAACAATAATCCCTGCATCTAGCATTTGATCAAGTTCATCCTTGACCTTTTCTTTATATCAAGTATTCAAGCAGTATGGCCTCTGTCGCACTGGTTTTGCATTTGGTTTTAACAGGATTTTCATTTCCCCTAGGTCACCCAATATCCCTTCATTTCTGAGAATTTTGTTGGGAACAGGTATTGAAACTCATGCAATAGATCTATGATCTTTGTCATAGTCACCTTGTCCCAGTAGTCCCCAATATTGGCGAATTTCGGATTCTCCTTTGTCCCAATGTTAACTTTATTAATCTTCAATGATTGAGTCATCGAATCCGTCGGCACATCCGGTGCTGTGACATCCTGACTTCCCTCAGTCTCTAGAATATTAATATTGTACAATTCATCATCATCTTCTAGCTTTCCAGAGAAGTTGTAGCATTCCATCATTGACTACATGTGGAACTGCGCATGTGGGTCCACAGGATATGCGATTGGGACAAATTTCAAGACTACATCCTGAATGATTTGTAGCGCATTGCTAACCTCTGCATTAGCATCTGCAAAGCCAAAGGTATGCACAAAGAAAATAGTTAGCCCCTCCCAAGGGGTGATTTCTCTGTGCAGCTCTGCTGATATGTACCAAGACCTTGGCATTTCATCCAATGTGTGAATAAAAGCATGGACCCACTCATCCTTGGGTTGCGATGACCACAGCGTCTATAATTCCCTCATATGACTACAAGGGCTATTTTGTCCATCATACCTACCAGTGTGATATACCTCTAAATTTTCAAAGCACACAATCATCAACCGTCGACACTGTGCCCATTCATGAATGGTGTCTTTATGAACTTCCCACCAGTGTGTTGGAGTGGCCTTCAATGCTTCTCCTAATGCCAACTAGCGATGAGGATCAAATAACTTTTCTTCAAACTCCTTGAGGAACCCATATAGTTCCAATAGTTTTTCGTATATTGACAAATCAATGATCTTAGTCATGACATGGCACAGTGAATGCCTGATCAGCCCACACTTTCTGAGTGATACTTCATGCAGCCACTTTTGCTAATTTTCTAGTGCATCATTAGAATTAGAGGACACAGAGCTAGTGCTGCGCCAACCCAGTTCTCCGTCAGTGGTAGGATGGATGTAATCCTCAGAAATATTGTAAATGTGATCCCATCCTCTAACAACTTCATCTTTGAAAAGTTCAATATATCACCTTCCTTTGTTAGGATCCATAGGGGAAATGACTTGGATATCCTGGTTCTCAAATGTCATCAACCGCTTCTTGAAATTTATCATGACCATGCTGTCGTTGGCCCATCCAATATCTAGTAGTGTGGAATAGGATCCCCCTCCATCAATGACTTCAATTACATCAAAATTAACATGAGTCCTCATACCTTCAACATCTAAAACCAGATTCGACACACGTCCAATCAGTTGAACTTTTGCCCGATTAGCCAATCCTAGCTGCACTGGGGACCAACCAAGCTTCGAATCCCCCATATTCTACCATGTATATTTTGTGAGGATATTCACATCTGACCGAAGATCCAGAATAACTGAATCAACTTTGTAGTCCCCAATATGGATGTTCATCCACATTTCCTTTCCCGTCTTTTTCTTCTACAAAGAGTTTACCGCAGAGTCTTGCAACTCTCTATCTGAACGGTGCAACAACTTCTTGATCTCAACCAGATCATTGTGATCTTTTTCCAGGGATAAAAAACTCTTGAAGAACTACTGTAAGGTACCATACTTCTGCGATGGTCCAAATTCTAGTGAAGAATCAAAATAAAAAGGCTGCCAAAAATAGGTGTCTTACCGGGATTTCTTCCAAGTGCTTCGCGAGCTTCGAAAAAGGTCTCTCTCTCAGTTGCGATATCAAAATGTTCTTTCTTATTGCTAGCCAGTCACACTTATGGTCATGGTGTGTCTTCCCTAGTCGTCATGCCTCCTTGAGTAACAATCCCAACACCAATATCTTCTATATGTGGTTCTACTAGAATGGTCGCAACCGTCGACCCTTGATTCTGGTTCTGCAGCAGAAGCTGATTCAGTGGAGGATTTTGGTTCATTGATGGATTCATAGGATGATTGATGTTCTGATTTTGTACTCAAATTTGGGGCTGAATTTGATTCTGTATTTTCTATTGGTTCTGTATTTGATTATGGGCTTGGAACTAATTCTGATTCTGTAATAAAGGAACATTTCCAGCCTGCTATCTCACAATTAACAGAGGAAAATTTTCAATAGTATGATCATTCACCGCGTAGTATACATATTTCAAATGGGGACAATCCCTTTGATAGTGGCCAAATTTTCCAAAATTATAATACTAGATTGATGCATGACCTCATCGTCCTCCATCGTCGAAACCTCCTCTTCCCCTGAATCCAAAGCATCCATGGTATCCTCCTTGTTGCTGATATTGTGGTTGAGCTACTTGTTGTTGATACTGGGGATTTTCCATTTGTTGATGCAGGAGATTCTGCTACTGCTGAAGATATTGCGATATTTGGACATACTATGATTGTGACAAAGGTATCAGGGTCTGGGTGTATTGCGGTCTCGATGCAAACTACGGCTGAGGTGTAGCCTGCGTTTGTGCTTACGACGAAAAAAACTACATCTTTAGTAGTGACGTATACTGGACCTGAGGTGGCAACTGTATCACCTACGGTTGCGGCTACTACATTATGCAGGGATCTTCACCTTTCATGAAATACGCATCGTATTTCCACTCTTGAAGCAGATCATAGGCTCAACAGTCCTTATCTTCATGACCAACTGAGCGATAGAAGGTGCAATATATGCTTATTGGATTCTTAACCATTTTTTGCATGTAGGTACAATATTCAAGTCGATGCCTATATACTTGACATATGCGACACCACGACACACTACCGCAACTCAACGGGTTCAGCGCTCTTGAGAGTAGATAATTCTGAAAAGAAGGATAGGTATCTTTTGTGTATCCATCCACATGACATCGAGTGCACCACAAATCATCATGTTCATCTTTCACCTTCTTGATATCCTACAATTGAATTGTCAGGATCGTCAGCTATTCCTAGATTTTGTTCATGCCGACAACAGTTTCTCTGATAGGTACAGCTTCCAACTTCATCGCAATTTCCAGAGCCTCGCTCTGCATCGTGATATTTTTCTACATTAATGGGTGTCAGATATGAGGGACCAGTTTCGCAATGAACCATTATTTATGTTGAACGTCACTCATATCGAAGCTAGCCCATGCCATCAGCGTCTTAAACCTCTTATCAAAGTCCCAAACCATCTCATTAGGGAATTGTTAAATTTCCTTCAGCTTTGGAATGTATTGTGCTTCAGATTTTGGTTTCTTGAATTCTTCAAGAAGTCCCTTCCAAATCTCATACAAATTATTTCCATAGACCCCTGTAGGACCTGTATGAATCTCATGTATGAGTCAAGTGCATGACCTCGAAGGGTGGTCGCTAACTGTCCTTTCTTTACATCCTCATTGGTAGTCTATCTGGCAGTCCAGACTGCCTCACATACGAACCAATACTGTTTCGGGTCATCAGTGCCATTTCCAAGGAGCATAGGTAGCTTCATATCATCTCCTACCATCCTAGACCTTTGTCATGTAGATTTTGTTTTATTACTAGATGTCGCTTGTTATTAGGAATATATCACCTTCTACGAATAGAAACTGTTCCTCTGGTCTTAATGGTTCAGATCCAGAACAGATGAGTGAATAACTCGATTGAAGACCTTCCTTGAATGTTATAAATTCCTGGAATGTAACTCCAATGAAAGACCTATATACCTACAAGACATATCAAACATACAAAGACATCAAAGCTACCAGAAAATCATCTACACATCCATATTAGTGACTAAGGAATCCAATAACATATATGTGAGATTAACACAACAAACATGTGGGAAGGAAATCAATTTTGCATTAGAAAATAAATGAAAGAGCTTACAACCATGTGCCTTAGTGTCGAGGAACTCCTTCACAAGACTAGCACCTTGTCCTTAATAGCTCCAACTTGCTCCATAATTGCTCTCTGATGGATTAGGCTAGGGTATCAATTCAACAACATAACTTTACTAAAGCTTCTCTCTCCCTCAACCATGGAGTATGAGCTTGTATTTATAGGGCTCAAATACATAGGATGGTTGAGAGATTGGTGGGTGAGGTGGTTACAAGATCCTACAAAGTGGGATCTCAACCTTAACCAACCCAGGTGAGTAGGGATAAGGTTAGACACGAGGCTCTTAATCTAGAAGCCTCGAGAAAAATCCCTTTTTTCACCTTTTACTAAGGGCACCACTTATACCCCTTTATGGCAGAGTGGTGATGGGTAGGAACTGTTCCAACAACATAGGTTAAAGGCGGTGGCACCGCCTGGTTCTCACACAACTAGGGTGGTGCTAAACAGGGTACCTCTTATCTGCTTGAGGGTAGAAGCGGTGCTACAAATTTATATGTTGGAATCAACATCTAGAGCGGGATTCTCTTCAAGTTTGGGATTTGAGGGAAAATGTCTTATGTTAGGGATCCTATCACATGCTGCTGATAGATTTTGAGTGTAACATAATGCCTCCCAAAGCATGAGGCTATAGGGATATGATAGGTGAGAGATTTGATAGATAAAGTTATCACTTCAAGGTAAGATCCATCTTGATCAGAGAGTTTCATTGAACATACATCTACAATACATCAATACTTTGACTCATGAATAAATGTAAGCTCATCATGTTTGTAGACCAATACAAGACAGATCCATGAGAGGAATAGACAACCATGGCTACTAGAATACAACGTAGATCCATGTAATAGAAGACTCAAACTTGGACATAGCTACCAAATATACAATGTAGATCTATGTCATACAGATGCAAATTTTAGCATAGCCATGACCATACAAATGTGGATCCATGATGGTACTTCATACAATATACTCAATCACAACTTGGGGAGCAAGCTATCAGCGCTTAAAAAATACCCAGGGTCTTCATCTCATCTTCCGTAAAGTACAATTCTATCCATGCGATTACAATGTTATGAAGTCAAACATGGTAGAAACCACTTGATTACCAGTCAATGATGTGAATCGTTAACAAGTGCGAGGGAAATCATCATTGATTTCAATGATTACCAAGGTACCCTAGTACAATCTACTGAATGTGAATAGATGTCTTGGTGTCAAACACCCAACAGATTCTTTTGATCAAAGGCCAATGATGTGAACCTTTGTCGATAGCGAGAGAATCTATCATTGAGGCATACAGATCTCAAGGTACTAAATTTGTTTCTGAGACTATTTCCTGGATGATGAGTTGATGTCTACAGGAATAGTCTCGTTGAAAGAGGGCCATGATGAATCCCACATCGACGATATGAAACTTGGAACAAAGTTTTGGAATATCATAGATAACATAACCATAGGACTAACTCAAATTACTAACACAAAGGTTGTTTTAAATGCAGAGGTAAACTTCTTTCTTCCTTTGAACATTGGGCGGCACGACGAAAGACTTGGTAGCATGACTAGACCAGATAAACACACAATGTGACAGTGGACAATGCATTCTTTTGAAAGACTCAAAGGAGTGACATGACTCATTTAAGTGGATCGACTTGTTGGTCAACTGAATACCCAATTGACTGAATGATATGCAAACAAGTTCCATGTTCAAAGGTCACAAACGACTGCCATTGGATTTGCAAAAATCATTCCCTTCCATTAATTTCCCCATCATGATTGATGAGTGCCTCTTTTCATTTTTTACGAGTTCAAAGAGGGTAAAAAACACTCGTTTAATATTATCCGAATAAAATTCCATTCCAATACATTTCATGAACCTGGGAAAGGAGGGGTTCGATCCCAGAAAAGGGTCTCTCAGTGTTTAGTTTAACGAGTCCAATGAAATCAAACTCAACATTATTCATATTTAGAGAGTCTGAACGAAAACAAAAGAAAACTCCAAAGGGTCCTTTTTCATAAAATAGTCTATCCAAACCGAAAAAGAGATAACCTACCGTTGGAGAGACGACTCTTCAAATACTTTTAGGCGTATGAAGAAGACAAGCACTCGACAATCTTTTCATATTTAGGGAGTTTGAAAAGAGCTTAAAGGAGACTCCAGTAGGTCTCTTTTCTAACAATGAATAGTTTTACAAGCCTAAAAAGAATCAGAAAAAATACTCGAAACTTTGATACTGAATTCTGAGAGTGTGACCAAAGTGTCAAAACAAACGCTTGGGGACTTTTTCTGTTTTAAGGAAGTACGAAAAAGTCAAAAACAAACTCCCCATATAATTTTACTGTTTTTATTTCTACCCCTGCAAAACCCAATAGCAACATTAATTTTTGAAAAATGACTCTTAATGACTCATACGAATGGATTTTATAATGATAATGATTTTAAAGTATTAAAATGACATTAAAAAACCCTAAAATAGCTATATAAAAGTCATTTCAAATAGTAAAAATAAAAACATTTTACTATTTACCACTAGTTAAGAGTATTTTGGAGCAACTTCAAACTAGATCTTCAGCTATTGATTCTGGGAGATCCGACCATCTGATTTGAGCACCGTTAGATCCAGGTAAAAGAAAAAACCCTAATATTTCACTTTTAAATATTTATTTTTGGTTTTAGGAGGGTTTTTGGCCATTTTAGGCAGGAACTAATCTTAAATGTGGGCACCGCTCCTGCCCCTTACGGGATAGGCGGTGCACCGTGAGAACCGTGCTTCTAAAACTACACTCAGGTAGTGCCACCGCTCTATGCAAATAGGGCTCCATATGTGTCGACCGCGAGTTTAGAAAAATGTGTGGAAAAGCAAAAATACAAGATTTTGATTGATTTTACTTATTGGGCATGCTTTTAACTAATCCATCAATGGTTTTTGGTAGGTTTTCAGTGGTCGAAAATGGTGATATGGAAGGAGCGACATCATGATGATGATGATTCCCATGCTAAAATAAATGGGGGATGTATAGCCGCATTAAGGAATTGCGGCCTCCTCAAGTTCTTTCGCACACCTAGTATGGCGTCTCATGAGAGATTGCTGGAGTATATACTCCATATGTGGAATCCGGACCAACAATACTTCGAGGTGGGGGCACATGTGTTGACCATTGAGGTAGAATATATCTACTTCTTGACTGGATTGTCGAGACGGGGCACCCCTATTTCATTGGCTGGTTCCCATGGAGGGGACATGACTACTCAGGAGCTGATTGATCGCTACTGCCTTCCTGGTACTAGAACTTCAGGGAAGAATATTCCCATCAAGGTAGTAGTGGATCTTGCTCTCCGCAATATTATTTTTACCATGCAGAGGCTGGCTAAGAGCCAAGGGCCTCATCAGGATTCTAGGGCACATATGCTATATGTGATAAAGGCTATGTCACCTACAGTTTTCAACTAGTAGGAGGCATTGCTACCGGTATTTAAAGACTAGCTGACCAAGTGTCGATAGGGATAACTAAAACAGTTTGGCTATGGTTCTATCTTAGCATGTTTCTTTTTTGAGTGGGTCACTGAGCTAAGACCCCAAGTGGTTTTTACTCAATTGAGGGAGAGAGACCCTCATATGTTGAGGTGGGTCAGGATCATGGCCCGTATAGGGGCAGGAAGAGGGAAGGTGAATTTTGGGGATCCATTATTTTGATGGCTTAGTGACTAGATCCTCATGATTGAGGATTATGCTTATGCACGAACTGATTTCATAGGAGACCCTGACCTAAAACTTCCACTTGGTGGACAGCGGGGAGACATGGGTAAGAAACAAACCCTAAGATAGATATTTGTTTTTTTTGTCTTTTAATGTTTTTTATTTTTTATGTATAGTAACAAGACCTGAAATTTGCACACAGATGTAGGATTTGCATGACCTCTGGGATCATCCTCACTGGATAGAAGAGCGAGAGATCGATTTGTTCAACGAGGTGATGACCCTATGGGAGAGATGGAGGAGAACCTAGAGAGGTTGAAATTGGAAATACCCGATGCATCCATTGATGATATTCCGATGCGCTATCAAAGGCACACAATAGGGGTGCCAGGCTAGTTTAGCCGTCTGCTACGTAGAGTAGTGCGGGCCATTATGTGCTACCATGAGCATCACTAGATCCTACATGATGTATCACTTAAGGATGCGATAGCTTCAGATTTTTGTATGATTTTGTGCTTCCTAAAATCCAGAGTGCTTTAGATGAGGTCTCATTACCTATTTTTGTAAAAACACTTATATATATATATACATAATTTTTCTTTCGACGTTAATGCTTCAAATGGGAAATGTATTTACATGAGTTTTTATATGTCCTAACTATTTATTTACAATGTTATGAACCATGTTTAACTTTCATGCTATGAATGAGAAATATACCAGTCTATGTTATCAACCCAAATGGCACTTCTACGTCCGAGTGCCGATGTTCCTTATGTTGGTACACAAAAGGACATCTTAGGATTGAAGTTTACCAAAACACTATAGATGGGCATGACATGAGATGCATTTACCCTTAAACCAGCTTGCCATATTATTTTTCTAAGTGTTGATTACCGTACGTGACTATCTTCATTAAAACTCGCATACGTACGCGACTATTCCCATTACAACCCGTATACAGATGCATATGCGGGTTTCCTTTAAGCTAACTCGCATGTCATACGAGGGTTGTATGTATTAATAGTCACCCACATCTCCATTCGACATTAAAAAATATAAATCATGATTAATGGAGATTAGTTGGGCCTTAATCATCAACTACCCCATCCATCTCAACCTCCTTAACCTTCAAAACTACTCTATTTCCCAAAGTATAAATAGAGGCCTTGGGGAGGGAATTAATCATCAATTTTGGAGAGCAAAGTTATGCTCGTGTTATATCTTCATAAGTCTTGGAGCAGCATAACTGAGAGTCCTTTGGTTGCAGAGGATTCCTTGTCTCAGGCATTGGGTTGTACACTCATCTCATTCACTGATTATTAATAAAGAGAATTCTTCTTCCAACATTGTGTTGATTCTCTTTCGTGTATTATGTTTGATGAATATATTCGATTGAGCACTAGATATATTGTTTATCTAACCTATTATACATACATGTATAAGATTTTACTTGGAGAATTTTCTCTTTGCAGGTGAAGGAGGTGCATCCCTGAAAGCTTTGGACAAAAGAAGATAAAGCTTGGATCAATCGTCGGTAATCGGGTGAGTCCAATATTTCTTCCTATTTCCTTCCTGTATTTTACTAAAGCCAATTGTCTTCAAGTTTAGAAGTAAGTTGGTAACCCCAGACCCTAGGTTACAAGGGTGTTTAATCCTAAACAACAGAACTGGTGACTCCACTAGGGAACCCAGCCTGCTATGGGTTAACTCTATAGATCCTTGCCTAGTCTTTGCTTTGATTCAGTGTGTGGTGTTTTGTCTTGGTTCATACTTGTAGTGGTGTTTGAATACATTCATAATTTTTCTTTTTATTGAAAAATTTTACTCATGTATGCAGGTTGCTGTACTACATAGTCGTATATAGAGGTCTGTGTACGCGGGTTGCTATATTAGACAGTTGCATACAGTACGCAGGTTTCTCTTGTGAACAGTCATGTACAAGTCTGAACAACAAAATTTTGGGGGTTGGGTTGCTTGTTCCTGTCCTTCTGTGGATTTTGTCTTGCTTGATGGTCTTTAATACTAGAATTGCACTATAGGTTTGATTTCCCTGTTAACCATACTCCATGCTTTTCGTTAATCCCTTGGGTTTTTATTGGTTGGATTGTCTTTCTATTAGCAATTTGAAGTGGATTTGCCTATTGGGTAATAGTTCCAAATGTTGGTTGTCTGAATCAGTGATCAGGGTTCTAGATACTGTATATACCATTCTATTTTTGAATAGTGTTGGTTTGTCACTTGCCTTTGATTGATTTCAGTGATTTTTATTCATTGTGTCTTCCCCAGCTAGGTGTTTTCCAAGTCTTCCTTAGGTGGTTGATCTGTGGTTTTTGTAAATATGCTTTACTTCATTTTGCTTACTATATATAGTTGGATTATTCAATCATACTCAAGACTTTGTGCATTTAGGTGCATTAGTAATCTTTGAGGAATTTGAAAAGTGAAAAGAAAAGCATTGAAAACATTTGCATTTGAATTGCATATGGTAGTTTTACTTTCAGTTTTTAAATAAAATCTCAAAAATTACAAAAAAAACAAAAATAAAATAAGTCTTAGTTTTCTCCTTCATAGTTGCATTTTCATTAGTTTATATTTACAAAAAAAAAAAAAACTTGTTTTTAAGTAGTGATCATTTGCTTTGAAATTGATTTATACATCTGTTTTTACATTTCTTATCAATTCGATAACATTATAGTATTTCACTCCACTTGCCTTCTGAGTAAAAAATAACCCTTAAAATGAACGCTTAATTTAAAACTTATTAGTAAATTTTTTTTATAGGGCCATACACCTACTAGCTTAGGCTAGACTTGTGGGATAGGAAGTGTAAACTCCCCATAAGTACTTAAATTCAGACATAGTGGGCCATTTAATAATTAAATTCTTCTCTTTATTGATAGTATCTGGGAAGCTCCTCTCAAATGGGAGTCAAGCACGAGGCCACATGGAGGAATTGGACTGAGGATATAACCCTCTGATTCCTTGTCGAAACATAAACCAAGGTTTTTACGCTTCTGGGGATTCTGTCCTAGAGAGAGTTTTGGGCTCAGCTACCCTGCCCATGCGTATGAATTAGGCTTGCGACTGTCCCCCCAGACTATTGATATAGTTAAGGTATCCTCTAGTCTCTTGACATCTAGGGTTTGTACACAAGTAAACTAGAAGGCCATTTCTGGTTAACCTTGGATGGGCTTGGAAGGTAACCCTTGTTGAAAGTGTAGGAGGGAGGTGGGTGATTCATCTCCTTGCGCCTAAGAACCTCTTCAAGGATGCCAAGAAACTATCTTTCAACTTTATTCGGGAAAGCATATCTTATACCCTTTGTGATTGTTGAGGCTTTAGGAATTTTTTGTAGTGATTGCTCTATGGTTTGTCTGTATTTTAGCCGACCTTATGGGTTTGAAGAGTCAAATGTACAATCATGGAGGACCAACTTATCATAAGGTCACAAAGGTTGCAAAACCTTCCTCTGCTCATTACTTTGGAACCTCCACCTCCCGTTCAAAGGCAGAGATTGGACACAGACAGTTCTTTTGAACCGATAGGAGTTAGTGAAGTTTCGGGTGAACCAGAACTTAGGGAAAACAGTCTTAATTTAAATACAATTGAGATAGAAGACTTGCAAGATGACGAGTTTGCAAGGAATTTTAATACACCTCTAACTGACTTAAACGATCCTATGATCGTTCAGGTTTGTCCTTTTGATCCACATGTGATTGGTGTCCCTATGGGTAGGATAATGTCTACTGCAGGAGAAAGTTCTTTTACCTTCACCTCAACCGCTTCGGCTGAAGGGGTGCTACCTCCCTCAATAAGTACCCCTAGAACAAACATACCTACTACACCCTTAAATCCAATGATCTGAGTGGTTTAACCACTGGATCCCACAAGTCTAGCAGGTGATTCTGGTGGAATGGTCACTGGGATTCCTAGTGTACCTACAGTTCCTACTTCCTTCGCACACACTACCCAAAGTGGTCCTATAGGATCCTCAGCTTTTGTCCAAGGATTTCCTTGGAATGGGGGGAATATTCCCCCATCCACTCCATAAGCAGGCCCAACACCCCCATATGTAGGGATGCAGATTGGAAACACTAACCCTTATGGTCAAGATTTTCAAACTCTAGTTTCAGCTCTGTTCACGAGCTCTCCCTTTTCGCTTTTTAGCAGAGGGATACCTACTCCTGTATTTCAAACCTTGGTTTCAACTGGGGTAGCCATAACCTCTTATACTGCACCTTACACAAACAATCCCATGGATTATGGATGGAACCCTTTTCAAAGCAACCCATCCACTTCACAACCGGCAGTAGGGGGAAACCCCACCTTCACATATGGGAATATGGGGGCAAGTCCCTCTAATCCCCAAACTGGTACTTTTTGTGCTCTAGTTAGACCCAATATTCCTTTCCTGGCAATGTTAAACTTGCCATATTTGTCTAAAATGATGAATGAATCGATGAGACATGATCCCTCCTGGCCACCCGTCCCTACCAAGCTGCCCTCGGATATCCCAAAATTCGAAGCCAAAGTTGGTGATGATCTTGGAGCTCATGCCACCACTTTCCATTTGTGGTGCTCTTCCAACTCACTGAATGATGATTCAGTTCAGTTGATGCTGTTCCAAAGAAATTTGACGAGCATTGCAGCAAAATGGTACATTGAGTTTCCTTCTGCCGCACTTAGCAATTTTTGGGACTTGGCTAACGCATTCCTTAGTCACTTCCAGCTTCCTATCCGATATGATTTCGGAACGGGTTTGTTGTCTACCTTCCAGCAGAATAAGGCCACCCATATCTCGGATCACATCCAAGAGTGGAGGAGGCAAAAGAGCCTTATTAAAGCCACTATTCCTCCTGAGTTCTTATTAGAATGGTTCTTTAAATCCATATTGCCTTATATATCTAAGGATTTATCTACTTCAGGAGTGACAAGCGAGGAAGAAGCTATCCTCAGGGCCCAGCAACTAGATTTGATATATTATCAATTTGGGATCTTATATGAGATTATCCTTGAGGCACCTAGGCCAACACACGATGTAGAGAAACGTAAGCCTGGACCCCATGCCGATGACGTGGTTGGTTCTGTGAATTCTCCCACTGTAGAATCTTTGGCCAAATGGCTCCATCAACTATCCATCAAACATTCTATGATGGAGGCAGCAAAGGCTGCCCCCTCACCCCAAAGTGCAAATTTTTTTACAAAAATCTCTCAGAAGGGAAATCAGCAGCCCGATGGGAAAATGAAGAGAGGAAAGAAAGGGGAGGGAAATCAAAACAAGCAAAAACCTGCAAACAATGCTGATGGGGGCAAGAAAGAAAAGAAGAAGGTGAAATTCCCATGTAAGTTGTGCCATGAATATCACCTTACCCATATTTTTCCCCTGATGGAACAAGCTCAGAAGCTGTTAAAAGCTCAACAACTGGCTATCCTGAAGGATCCTTTTCCCCAGGGACAGAATTCAGCTTCAGCTTCAAATGCAGCAGGAGGCACCCCAAATGCCACTAACCCCAATTATATCAACATGGTTTGATCCCAAACTTTACTAGAGACCAGGAACAAAAACTATGAAAAAGAGACCTCGGAGAAGGGTAAGTCAATAGGTGAAACTTCTAACCCTCTCACGATTGAGAAACCTGCCAAAATTATGACCAAGATACTGAAAGGTGTCTTTAAGAAGACCTTGCATAATCCTAATTCTAGGGCTGCAACAAACTACTCTGTAGTTGAATACTTAGCCCAAACACCTTGTGCAATGTTGGCTTTAGAAGTGTTACAAAGTTGTCCTACCCAGCGGGATGCAACCTTAGCAGCTTTAGGCAGTATGGACTCAACGAGTCTCGTGGAGAAATTTAACTTGTTTGATGTCAAAATTTGCTTACCTTATCATGTAGCCTTATCGATAGATGTCATCCATGGGGGAAATACCATTGGAATGGAAATTGTCGATGAGGGTTATTCTACATGTGTTATGTCCTTGTCGTGTTGGAAAGCTCTTGGATCCCCGGAGCTGGTCCCGTAAAACACCCTACTTACTGCTTTTGATGGAAGGTTATTCCATCCACATGGTATTCTACCAGATTTTGAAATTAAGCTGGTAGGGAAAGCAATGTCTGTTGAGGTAGAGGTGATTGATGCACCTTTGGATTACAACTTTCTCTTGGGAAGAAGTTGGAATTATGCCATTTCTCCTATTGTATCGACTATCTTTCAGGTGGTAGTGTTTTCACACGAAGGGAAGTTGGTTACTGTTGACCAACTCAATTTTACTCAAAAAGGCCGCATGGAATCTAATGAGTCCACTATACCATTGGTTGATCAGGTCAAACCTGCTTCAGAGAGCTTAGGGGCTGGAATGTACGCATCATTGATGGGCACATTTTATTTTCCATCTCCGTTTAATTATATAGGTTCTACTAGCGTGGGGAAATCCATAGCTATGGTTGTTGATAGGATTGATCCTTGGGTTCTCCCTTCCCACCTTGAACCTGAAGTGCCCTTATCAGCAGCAGAAGTGGCTTATCAAGCTATCACCCATAAAATTGTTGATCCCATTCTGGTTCCCCTCATAGTCTTAGAGGAACTGGAAGAAGCCTACTACCTGGGCAGAAAACTCTTTGCATTCCAAAGATTGGTTAGATATGATTTTACCTTCGAATGAAGCCATTCTAGAAGCGATGTGTGGAAAAGATAAGATCTGCAAAGATCTTCACCATCGATCCTATTTTCTTCCAGAATTAAGCAGGATAGAGAATTAGGAGTTTCATATGAGAATGATAGAAGATGTTGATATGCCCATTAATCCCTTACCTAGGGAAGGAATGTTTGACGAGGGGAACATGGAAAATATTTCTGCTACTATCCCTATCAACATCTTTGTAAATCCTAACGTTGTGGAAAATGTGCATATCGATGAAAACTGCTCTCCTGAGGAGATTGTGATCTATATGGCCTTGTTTAAGGAATTTCGTGACGTTTTTTCCTGGTCATATGAGGAGATGCTAGGCATTGATCCATCTATAGTTGAGCATGAAATCCAAACATATCCTGACGCTAAACTTGTTTGACAAAAGTTGAGACCTGTTAACCCGCGTAAAATGGCGGTAGTGAAGGCTGAAGTGGAAAAACTACTGAAAGCTGGTTTTATTTATCCCATAGCTTTGGCAGAATGTGTATCCAACCCTGTTCCCGTTGATAAAAAGCAAGGGACCATACGCGTATGTACTAAATTTTGAGATTTAAATAAATAATTTCCTAAGGACAAATATCCCACACCTTTTATAGATCAAATTATTGATGCTTGCATGGGAAGTGAAGTCTTTTCGTTTATGGATGGTTTCTTTGAATATAATCAAATTCAAATAAAACTGAAAGACCAACATAAAACTACTTTCATTTTTCCTTGGGGTACCTTTGCGTACAATAAAATACCCTTTGGATTGAAAAATGTTGGGGCCACCTTTCAGTGGGAAATGGATTTTTCTTTTCATGATATTAAATCCATTGTCGAACCCTACCTTGATGATCTGCCTACACATTCTTGTAAGAGGATCGACCACCCAGATCACTTGCATTTGATTTTTGAACGATGCAGATACTATAAAATTCACTTGAATCCACACAAGTGTGTGTTCTGTGTCGATTTAGAGAGATTGCTCAGATTCATTGTCTATAACAAAGGAATTCACGTGTATCCTTTAAAAGTTGAGGCCATTGTAAATTTGCCTCCTCCTCATTCTATCAGGCAGCTTTAGAGCTTGCAGGGAAAGTCCAATTTTCTTTGACGTTTCATTGTAAATCATGCCAAGATTACTAAGGGTTTCATGCGCCTGTTAAAATAGGATACCCCATTTGTATGGGACGAAATTGCACAACTCGCATTCGAGGCATTGAAAAAATATTTGTTGTAAGCACCATTATTGCATCTGCTAGATTACTCTAGGGATTTTATATTGTATCTGGCCACATCAGAGTCAACCATAGGGGTAGTCCTAGTCTAGGAGGACGATAAGATCCAAGAGCATGTCGTTTACTATCTCAATCATGCTTTAGTTGGACCTGAACTTAGGTACTCCCACATCCAGAAGTTGACCTAAGCAGTTGTTTATGCTGTTTAGAGGTTATGTCACTAAATCTTGCTAAGGACTATGATGGTAGTGGCAGATGTTAATCCTTTTCAATATGTTTTGACCCGATGGATAGTTGGAGGAAAATTCAACAAATGGATAGTCATTCTCCAAGATTTTGACCTAGATTTTCAATTCGCCAAATAAAAAAAATCCTTATTTTTTGCTGATCTCATTGCAGAATTTCCAGTAGATGATGATGTAGCTATTGAAGAAGAATCATTCCTAGATGAGCACATCTTTTTTATTTCCACCTCTAAACCTTGGTACGGAGATATAATTATCTATCTGTATACTTTGAAGTGTCCTGTAACTTTCTCGTGGTAATAACGACGTAAAATACTCTTACATGCCAAGAACTACCTCATTATAGGAGATACTTTATATCGTAGGGGGGTAGATTCCATTTTACGTCGATGTCTTACCCACGAGGAAGTGGAGATTATACTAAATGATGCCCATAGTGGAGCATGTGGGGGTCATTTATCTGGGTTATAAATGGCCCAAAAGATATTACGTGCTAGTTATTTCTGCCGCATGATCTTTAAAGATTGTGTGGAAGCCGTGAAGCGTTGTCATCCTTGTCAGCTTTACACCAGAAAGATGCGGTCACATCCTGCTCTGTTATTTCTCGTCATCTCATTGGGCCCCTTCATGAAGTGGGGGATTTATTACGTGAATTGTAACCAAGCCTCAGCTAGGGGGCACAAATATATCATTGTCCCTGTAGATTATTTTATGAAATGGGCAGAGGCAATGCCCACCTTTAAAGCTGATAGTGAAACTGCAACTTTTTTCTTGTTCAATCAAATTATTGCACGATTCGGTATACCTAAAGTGATTGTCACTGACCATGGTAGTCATTTCCAAAATAGCATGATGACTGAACTGACCACTATGCTAGGATTTAGACAAGAACATTCATCTTCATTCTATCTTCAAGAAAACAATCAGGTCAAGACTATTAATAAAACTTTGAAAACTGTCGTCAAACATACTATTAATGCAGCCTATTCCAACTGGAATATCATGCTATATCCTGCACTTTGGGTATATTGGACCAATGTAAAAACTACTACAGGGTTTTCCCCCTTCCAACTCATTCATGGAGTGGAATCCATTACCCCGATTGAATGTGAAATCCCATCTTTAAGAATTGTTATTCATGTGTTACCTGATATGAATTAGCTTGAAGAACGTCTATTACATTTAGAACATCTTGATGAACAACGTAGAGATGCACTAACAACAAATCAAGCTCATAAAAATAGGGTCAAAAGGAAATATGATAAATCGGTCAAGCCTCGAATTTTCTCTGAAGGGGAGCTTGTTTTGCTCTGGGACCAAGACAAACAACCCTTCGGGGCAGGGAAATTCAGGTCTATGTGGTTAGGGCCTTATATCATGTCAAAAGTGTTAAAGAAGGGCACCTATGAATTGATATATTTCGATGGGAATAAGCTGGCTGAGCCTAGAAATGGGCTCTACCTGAAAAAGTACTATGCTTAGGCTTAGCACTTTTTCTTGTATTTTATTATATGTATTTTTATGTACACTAGTTCATTGGTTTGTGTTTTTTATACCATCTGTTGGTTGTTTCAGATGTCTTTTGAGAGGTTCATATGTTTCGCTGATGGCACTAGTCGCCACACTTGTAATTTAGCTTTAGCTGCATGGGTCATTTATTCACCCTCAGGATAGTTAGTTGCCTCAGGAGGCACTTGCTTAGGTCCTGCTACCAATAATGTGGTTGAATATAGGGTTGTCATTGAGCTTCTATGGGATGCTTTGTCACATGGTATCACTCAGTTGGAGGTCTGACTGGACTCTCAGCTGGTGGTTTCCCAGCTCAATCGGGCTTATCAGGTGCGGAACCCTACTCTATTACGTCATTTTATGCAAGTGAGATTATTGGAAAGAAATTTTGAGTTCAATACATTCAATCACATTCCAATAAATCAGAATTCATTAACTGATGCATACGCTAATTATATCTTGGATTGGCATTTAACACATTTTACATAAAAATATACAGCAGACACATTAAAAACATTTGTAAATAAACCGACAATATATATATATATATATAT
>LPNX010029337.1:353035-363255 GCA_001517045.1 Pseudotsuga menziesii
TGGTCAACTCGATCACCTTGCTGTCAGGCTTCTTCAACCTCCTCGGCTTTAGCAGCCTCAACAACATCTATGTACACAAGTATTGCTCTGGCTACTCATCTCAGAAGACGTATCCAGATAGGTGGTACACCAACTACTAGTTCCTGCATGATGGCAGGGATGTGCTCAATCCATAAGGTACATAATTTTTGGGTAAGCCTGGCCAACTTCCCCTCAAGAACCCTAATCAATCCCTGGTCCTCTCCCAAAATAGGACGCACATACATGCGTGGATTCCTAGCAGGGTGGACTGGTCCAATATCTTCATTTTGACATTTTTTAAATGATTAGAACTCTTATACATATGTATATATCTCTATAATTAAAATTCATAAAAATTTTAAAATTTGATAATAAAAATTACCTAACTCTCCCCATGCTCCTCCTAGAGGGAGGACAAGGTCAGTATCACCACAGAAATCCAATCCAGCATATGGAAACTGCTCCAAAGCTAGCAACTGTCGCTCCCACCAAAAGTAGAAGTCATCATCATAGACACTCTGGACCGATCCACCACCTCCTTAGTGGAGGAAAATATCCCCCCAACTACTCAGCCTAAGCTGACAGGGAGAACGAACTGGTAGTGTGTTGGAGTAGGGTCCCCCAGCTATAGAAGAAGCTGCCAGTTTAGCAGACAGACAGTTTTGGTGGAAAGAAGATAAGATAGAGCTACGACGCTGTAGCACATTTCCAGCTGCAGAGCAGAGCCGGAAACCATGACTTTTAAGATAGAGAAGTCAAGAAAGGAAACGGTACCTGAGCGGCCAAGAAGAGAGAGCTCACCCACTGCATTGAAGGCAGCGGCGAAAGACAGGAGGGCTCAACGACCCTCATAAAGGAGAAGGAGCAACGAGGCTGAAGCATTGAAGATGAAGGACAAAAAAGCGAAGCGGTGCACAGTACCCATGATCAGCGCCGGGAAGCATGGAAGACTGCAGAGAGTTGTGGTGTGACGGAAAGCAGCTACCTCAAGTACAGATATGGTCGACTGTCACTAGTTAGGGTTTTGGGTTACTATTGGGACAGGCCCACAGTGTTGTAATGGCGAGACCTTCGGGATGCCTATAAAGGGATATACTTTGTATTGTAAAAGGGTTGGTTCGTTCAGTTGTTAGTTGTTTTTGTAGATTATTGGACTGTTGTAAAAGCCTAGCTCTGGTTCTGTTATTAGCGGTAGCAATCTTACTGTAACCAGTAGCTGGCTTATAGAGCATGCATGTAACGATCCGCAGGGATCGACAGAGAGGGAAGAGTATATTGTAGGAGAGCAATATAGAGAAGAAAAGAGATCTAAGAGAGAAGATCTTGAGCTGCATATGCGGTGCAGCAGAACTGTGTTTTACTTCCCCTGAGCTATAATAAAAACACAGTTCTGTGGACATAACTTCCATCCTGGAGGTGAACCACGTTAAAATCAAGTGTTATGTGATTGGTTTATGTGTTATGTTTACTTATGCAGTTCTCATTCATTTCATGGACTTTGTTTACAGTTTAATGAATGAATGTGTTAATCAGTTCACAGTAATATAGAAGGATAAACATAAGTCAAAGTCCTTGGCATATTGTATGTGGTTCATTTATGCTTTGCGTGAAATAGTCACTAGTTGCAGTATTGAATAGCCTTGTATGTTAAGTCTTGCACATCGACACAAGCAACGCTAAGTGCGCTAAACCACGGAGGTAGGATATCACAGAGAGGTGATACTGCACCGGAAGAGGAGCTGCGGTGCGTGGTACCGTAGGTTGAAGACTTAGCGTTGGTCAGGAGCTGCGTGTCGCACGGTGCGCAACGACGCGGTAAGGCTAGAGATATCGCGAGTCATGGAAAGTGCGCGACGTAGAAAAGGACCGCATGATGATATAAAGGAATATCTCATGGCTAGAAGAGCTGCGAGACGAGGAGATCGTGCGGCGCGAGCAGAAGATCGCGCGACACGCAGAGAAAGAGACCTCACAGCTAGGGGAGCTGCGAGTCACAAGTAGGATTTCCACAAAACCTGGTCCAAGACACTTGATTCCTTGTCCAACCCATTAGAATCACTTCGCGTGAGACTTCAGGCCGCTTTGCGGTCTGTCGTCGAAAGGGCCAGTGAGCTAGGGGTGTTGTTGGTTGATTATAGTAAACCTGGGTCTGCCCAGACGAACAACAAATGGTTCCGTTGCCAGTTTTGAACAACTAAGCACTAATGTTCTGTTGGAATCCTACTAGAGAAGAGTTTCACCAGTGGCTGGAGTCAAACTTAAGGGATTTTTCCAAGAAAGAAAATCGGAGCCCTAAATTGAGCACAGAGGACTGGTTACAAAAGCATATCTCTTCAGATATACACGCGATAATTTTTGCAACCTATGGAAACGAGCTTTACGACTGGTTATCAAAGTTGATAGATAGGGCCATATTCAAGAAGAAAAGAAACATTGTCTAGACACCGAAGCTGATTCAGACTGTGCAGAGCCTCGATAATCCCATTACGAGAGCAGTGGACTTCTGGCTTGCGAGTGTGATAAAAGGCTTTGTTACAGAATTTGTAGTTGACCAGAGAAAAAGCTTCAGCGAGGCTGAGCGGTACTTCTTCAAAGGATATCGTGGTAAGTACCTAAAATATCTAAACTTGTCCATTAAGATGTTGCTACATGAAAAAGGAGTAATGGACATGATTTCAAATGAATAAGTAAAGATAGTAATGTCACAAGAGTTTGAAAGTGATTTTGATGACATTGGACGAACACGTAGTGGCAAGAAATATAAAGTAGCTTTCGGTTCTCCTGTATTTGGAGACAATTCAAACAATATTAGGCAACTGAGTCCTAGTACCATAGAAGAACTAGAGGGGGGTATCCCTTACCATCCCTATACCCCACAGAAACATACCGGGACTCAGAGTAATCCCGTAGGTACTCCATCCAGTAGCTCACAGACAGTACCTACTACTGCTACATCGCCTTCACCTACACTGTCGAGTGGTAGTAATCCAGTCAATCAGAACCCACCGCAGAGAAATAGAATGGGAGATGATATGAAGCTACCTACCTTTAAGGGTACAGGAGCAGAGGACCTGGAACAGCATTGGTTTCTATGCGAAGCCATGTGGACCATTAAGCAAATTCACGATGATAACATTAAACTTGTACAGTTGGTCACCACATTGAGAGAACAAGATTTAACATGGTATATGAAGTACGCTACCACACCCAGAACACTCGTCTAGGTCAGGACTTTCATGATTAAAGAGTTCAAGAAACCTAAGTTTGAGTCTCAGTGTATAATAGAGCTCAAGGATATTAAGCAGCTACCATCAGAGTCAGTATGGGACTTTGACCAGAAATTCAAAGCTGTTATAGACCAAGTGAGCTTTGAGTTTGCGCCAGAGCAGCATAAGGAATGGTTTATTGTAGCGCTGCTCCCTCACATCAGACTGCCACTAATGCAACAGAAACTCCAGATGCAGGATGACGTGTTGGAGATGGCGATGAAGCTAGAAGCTTCACCTTTAGTTGAAACCAGCGCAGGCATGACAACTCTACAGAACCAGTTGTCCAACCTCACGTTACAGATACATGAACTCAAGAAAGGGAAAGAGGTTATGCAAGACATATGGTGCTTAATATGTAAAGCACAGGGTCATACCAAAGACAACTGTCCAGTCTTTGTAGAATATTTAGCGTCAGGGGCTCCTAACCCCTTACCACGAACGCAAGGGCCATGGTGTGAAATATGCAAGACACAAGGACATCAGCTTCAGCAATGCCCTTTGCTTCAGAAGTATGTACAGACACCTAAGAACCTATACTGTGTCTTCTGCAAGTCCGTCGGACATGATGAACAGGATTTCCAAGCCTATGATCTCATGTTAGATAGAAAACATGACGTATACAGAGTCCAATCAGAAACACAGGGTCCAACAGCAGGACCACAGCCTGATCCGGTTTACGGTGGACGTGGAGGAGGATTCAGAGGACGAGGACGTGGAGGAGGCTTTGGCCAAGGAGAAGGTTTTGGCCGTGGTCGTGGACCAATCACTTGTTATAACTGTGGAGTTGTAGGACACTATGCTAGGGACTGTCAGAGCCCCACCACCACTTGTAACTACTGCAAATCTTATGATCATACTATAGAGGAATGTCCTACCTTGATAGCTAAGATCAGAGAGCCTAAACCAGTAGCACACTAGAACATCCAGCCTATTGCTGCTGAGCCGGATGAACCAGAACCAAAAGTTAACATTGTGAATCATAGCGGTGCTTCCACCAATGGGACATCGCAGGATATCGAAAAGAACACAAGTCAGCAGTGGGTGCATAGAGCTCCTAGTAAAGCAACATCATTCGACCTGCAGAAGAATAAAGAGACATTTCACAAAGCCAAGGCTTCCTTTGATGAACCTACGCAATCAAGATCACAGGTACCGCCGTCTAGGGGCATACCGCAGCAAGCACCTTGTGGCGATAGTAGTGAATAGATACTGCAGGCTACCACATCGGGAAGATGCGAGGAGGATGAGTCGACAGGAAGTGTACAATCCTTCCTGCGCAGTTGCTTGAAACTCGTGAGAAATGAAAAAGCTATCAGCGAGCTACAGTGCATCATAGATCAGTGTCATCAACCTTCTCTCTCGGGTAGTGCACACCGCGCTGTTCATAATATTATAGGACATACAAGGACCGGAAGAGAGATGAAGCTCACAGCATAGATTGGAGAGTTTGAAACGGATGAGGTCGTCTTAGATCTAGTATCAGAGGTGAATGTTCTGAATAAGTAGACATGGGAACAAATGGGTAGCCCTTAGTTATTTAGATCACCTATCCACCTAAGATTAGCTAACCAGCAGCGAGTATCACCATTGGGTCGACTGCCGCAGGTGCCAGTTGACATTGACGGAGTTCACAGTTTTGCGGACTTCAAGGTTATAGAAATCATTGGCGATAGTCGAGCGTATCCAGCATTATTAAGTATCAATTGGGAAATCAATAGAAAGGCTATCATCGACCTAAAGAGAAGATAAATGACCTTTGAGGATGCGCAGATCCGGGTCATCGCGCCGTTGGATCCTCAACAGGGTCCTAGATATATTGAACCTATCCGAGCATAGGAGGAGGCACATAACATGGATAGCCTCTACCAGATGACTGTGAACCAGAATGACTACATCAATCCAACCGCAGAAGGGAACATTAGTTGGTGATGCGATAGCTCATGCGCATCAGATTCTGATGTTGGTTTAGAGAACTGGCAGAATAGACTTTACGAAGTCTCAGCGCGCATATATGTGTTTATGAGTAAGTCACTGCGATGGATTGGTGCAGAGATCACTGACATTCCACCATATCATGGTCTGACAGATATCCAGGACTTCCTTGAGTAGTTTGAGCAACAGATTCCTTACGAGCAGAGGATCTCAGCTATGGACCTTGCAGTACGAGCCACACCTGCAAGATGGTGGTATGCGCATAAAGAGAATATCGCATCATGGGATGATATTAAAAGATTGATGGCGATTAGATTTTCTGTCTATAGAGAGTATGTCCAGCAGAAGTACACAGGAGAAACTGATCCCAGGACACACATTCAGACATGTGAACGGAACTACTCGGACATTCCCGAGGATGAATGGGTTCACCGATTCATTCACACATTGTACACAGTTCCAAGGAACTGGTACACAGAGACTGAATTGCGCAAGGGGATGACCACATGGTCACTTATGACAGACAGTTTCCTACTCACCTTCACATTTGAATCAGAACATCTAAGTGTTGCTCAGGCCCTAGATATAATCAAGATCAAGATATTTGAGGACTGTACCATCTCAGTGCAGGCTCAACCTGAGTGGGCCATCCAGTTGCAAGCCGCGCTTGAGTGCTATAATTTCATAGCAAAGTCAGACAATGAAGATAAGGATGAGGATGAGGATCCTTGCAACACCAAAATTCCGGAGTCAGAAGGGACTCACGATGTTGGGGGACCACAGTTAGAGAATCCAGCAATCGCTGAGCCCATCAAGATTAAAAAGATCAATATTGGCACAGACGCAAAACCTAAGTTTGCCTCTATTGGAGACTATTGGAATGATGAAATAGTCGGACAGATTGCAGATTTGTTACATGACTATCAGGACCTATTTCCCACCAAGTTCACAGATATGAAGGGAATAGTTGGAGACCTGGGAGTTATGAGGATACCATTGAAGGAGGATGCTAGACCAGTCAAGCAGCGCCCATATAGATTGAATCCACGCTACAAAGAAAAAGTTAAGGATGATAAAGATAAGATGCTAGCAGCAGGCATCATTGAACCAGGGGAAGAAAGTGAATGGGTTAGCCCCATGGTCGTACAAGAAAAGAAAACCAAAGGAGACATCAGGATCTGTGTCGATCTGCGCAAGCTCAACGATGCATCGCTTCACGATCCATTTTCGACACCGTTCACTGATGAGGTATTAGACAACGTGGGAGGACAAGAGGTCTACTCCTTCACTGACGGATTTTCAGGCTACCATCATATCAGAATACATCAAGAAGATCGATCCAAGACCACCTTTGCAACAGAATGGGGCTCATTCCAGTATACGGTAATGCCCTTTGGTATTAAGAATGCACCAGCTATATTTTCTAGAGTAGTAGTTGCTGTATTTAAAGAATACATCCATAAATTATTAGAAGTATATTTTGATGATTAGACTGTATTTGGACTAATCGACAAGCACATAGGAGACTTAAGACTGATGTTAGAGAAATGTAAGCAGTACCAGATTTCTCTAAACTTGAAAAAATGTATATTTTGTGCACCATTCGGTATTTTGTTGGGTCATATTGTGTGCAGACAAGGCTTGATGGTAGATCCCGTGAAGATCGCGATCATTGTAAATATTCCAACACCCAACTCAGTCAAGCAACTGAGGACAGTACTTGGTCATACCGGGTACTACAGAAAGTTCATCAAGGGCTACGCAAAGATTACAGCACCAATGGAGAAATTGCTAAAGAAAGATGTAAAATTCCTATGGAATGAGGAATGTCAGCAGAGTCTAGACATACTTAAGGAGAAGATGGTTACAACCCCCATCTTAGTATTTCCAGACTGGACTAAGCCATTTCATGTACATGTGGATGCGTCTGGCATCGCACTAGGGGTTGTTTTAACACAACCAGGAGAAGGAGATATTGACCATCCTATCACATACTCCAGCAGAAAGCTCTCGACAGCAGAAAAGACCTACACCACAACAGAAAGAGAAGGCCTAGCT
Organism: Pseudotsuga menziesii; assembly: GCA_001517045.1. Taxonomy (NCBI): domain Eukaryota; kingdom Viridiplantae; phylum Streptophyta; class Pinopsida; order Pinales; family Pinaceae; genus Pseudotsuga; species Pseudotsuga menziesii. Next base: position 360,316 of record LPNX010029337.1, read on the forward strand.
ATGGTGTACGTGCTGGAGAATTTCATGCACTACCTATTGGGTGCCCCATTCAATATGTTTACTGACCATTCCGGCTTGAAGTATCTGGTCAATAATACAATGTTAGGGGGGAGAATCTGCAGATGGTTACTCCTCTTTTAGGAGTATGATTTTGAAATCAGTGTGAAACCAGGCAGGCTGAATGCCGGACCTGATCATCTGTCTTGGATAGACTCAGGAGAAGAGCTAAGTAACCTAGATGAAAATCTGCCAGATGCGCCATTGTTTTCTATCCAGATTACAGACGATTACTATGCCAATATTATTCAATTCCTCACTACAGGAGTAGCACCTGATGAGGTTACTAAGTAGCAAAAGAGGCAATTGGTTGTTAAAGCAGTAGACTTCACCCTCATCGCAGGACACCTATACAAGTTAGGTCCGGATGAATTTCTGCGCAGATGTGTGATGCCACATGAAAAAGACGCTATTATCAGAGAGGCACATTTAGGAACCGCAAGAGGTCATTTCGCAGGAAAGCCGACTGCGCAGAAAATCCTGGAGGTAGGATTATGGTGGCCTATGTTGCATAAAGACACCAAGGACTTTTGCAGATGCTGCGATATCTACCAAAGGGTAGGAAAACCCTCGCGACGCGATGAAATGCCGCTGCAACCATAGGTCACGTTGCGCGCATTCGACAAATGGGCTATAGATTTTGTGGGTCCTATCAACCCACCAGGAAAGCGCACTGGTGTGAGATATATTATCACTGGAATAGAGTACCTCACCAGATGGGCAGAGGCCAAAGCTGTAAGAAATTGTGATGCTGCTACAGCCGCACAGTTCCTTTTTGAAAACATCATCAATAGATTTGGATTCCCAGTAATTTTGATGAGTGATCAAGGCACACATTTCTTGAACCACACCATTGAGGTGTTGACAGAAGAATTCCAGATTCAGCACCATAAGAGCACTCCCTACCACCCACGGGCTAATGGCATGGTGGAGGCCTTTAATAAGATTTTAGAAAATGCTCTTACTAATATCTACAATAGCCAAAGGAATGATTGGGACCTCAGAGTTAACGCTGTATTATGGGCATATAGGACCACATGCAAGAAACTTACAGGACACACACCTTTCAGCTTGGTGTATGGGCAGGAGGCTGTTATGCCTATGGAGTATATTCTTCCCAGTTTAAGAATCGATCATATTACTGGGATGACTGATACAGATACAGTGGAGGAAAGGCTAGCACAGCTGCTTGCCTTAGAAGAAGACAGATTCATCGTCGGATTCCATCAGAAAGTGTAGAAGGAACGAGAAAAAGCTTGGCACGACAGACACATTAAGAGTAAGACTTTCCAGATTGGAGACCTAGTGCTCCTCTACGACAGCAAATTCATTAAGTTTCCAGGAAAGTTCAAGACGCATTGGCTGGGGCCATATCAGATACAGCAAGTCACAGAGGGAGGTGCCGTTCAGCTCAGCCAGCTGAATGGGGAGCTTCTTCCCACATGGATTAATAGCAGTAGGCTTAATTTCTATAGTGATAGCCACCCCGCCTTTCAGCCCTAGCTTAGCCATTTTATGGTGGTGCAAATGTCCAGTGTAGTTGAAAGGAGGCATCGCAGCGGGAACTAGTCTACACTGGCAGGTATTTTCTAAGTATGAGGAATCGCATAAGGTCGGTTCATTTAAAAAAAAAAAAAAAGGTATTGTTTTACGTAGGTAATGCGGAGTCGCATCGCGGTAATGCGATGTTTCCCCGTGCCACGTACTCAGTTTTGCAACTGACAGAGGGCCAGTCAAGTCACCCTCTGACAGGCAGTTAATGAGGAAATGATCGGTATATCTTACCGTAGATTTGGCAGCAGTATAATCAATTTTTCCAGATTTGGAAAATCTTCGATGAGACCAGCGCCTGTACACACACAGTTCAAGGGAAATTAGATTGGATTTCCGCATTTATTAAGGATTGGATGGTGGGTGTGGTCTTGTCTAGGCATTTATTACAACCGACGAGTGCAGAAAACCGAGAGCTATAAAGTAAATTGTTAAGAGTTCTCTGTCCAGAGCTAAGTTTGTTGCAGAGTGTTGTGATTTTCAGAAGTTGTAGCCATTGCATGTAACCTCTAGAAGACATGCCGAGACGCTTCGACCCTGGTGGTCGTAGGTCCGCTATGACGACACCACCCAGGGTTTCGAAATTAAGTACATCACAGGTCAGACAGCCGCCAAGGATGAAGAGTCAAGCACCAGAAGTAGAAGTTGTCACCAAAATCTCTGCTAAGGAGAAGAAGAACGCCGAGCCGATTAATGAAGATAAGAAAGCACAGCAGAAGAATGATGAGAAGAAATATCCCGCCAGGCAGAAAGTAAAAATGAGAAAAAGAAAGCAATGGGAGAAGGTCGCCGACCTATCTGATCAGCTAAGAGAAGCACAAGAGATTGCAGAGGCAACGAAACAAAAATCTGACGATCAGAGGTAGCATGTGTACCTGGAGCACCTCGAAGAGAATAAAAGTGGAAGAGGACAGCAAACCCAACAGACGGTAGAATTCCAGAACATAGACAAAGGCTTGTTCTTGGAACGGAATTCATGGTTTGTATCTCTTTCATATACAAGGCTCCAGACTGAATGAAATGTTTGAGAAGGCTGGAAGATACAGATTTTCCTTGTGATAAAAGTTCTAACCCAGATAAAGATGAAAGGATATCTGTGGAAGACCTTTCAAACACTAGAAGGTTCTTAAAAGGTTTCAGGAGCGACGAGAGCGAGACCATGGCTACGGGCAGGAAGGATAAGAGATCCCAGCGAACCAAGTTACAGAAACTACAAACAGCGTGTCGAAGTGATTCAGAACGAAGTCGCAGGACTTCGAGACAAGTTTAATAAGGCTTCGCAGGAATCCAAGGTAAAGCTACAGCAGGAGAAGCCCGCTGGTAGTGGCTCGG
>LPNX010029337.1:363771-389458 GCA_001517045.1 Pseudotsuga menziesii
GGTTCTGTTATTAGCAGTAGCAATCTTACTGTAACCAGTAGCTGGCTTATAGAGCATGCATGTAACGATCCGTAGGGATCGACAGAGAGGGAAGAGTATATTGTAGGAGAGCAATATAGAGAAGAAAAGAGATATAAGAGAGAAGATCTTGAGCTGCATATGCGGTGCAGCAGAACTGTGTTTTACCTTCCCCTGAGCTATAATAAAAACACAGTTCTATGGACGTAACTTCCATTCTGGAGGTGAACCACGTTAAAATGAAGTGTTATGTGATTGGTTTATGTGTTATGTTTACTTATGCAGTTCTCAGTCATTTCATGGACTTTGTTTATAGTTTAATGAATGAATGTGTTAATCAGTTCACAATAATATAGAAGGATAAACATAAGTCGAAGTCCTTGGAATATTGTATGTGGTTCATTTATGCTTTGCATGAAACAGTCACTAGTTGCAGTATTGAATAGCCTTGTATGTTAAGTCTTGCACGTCGACACGAGCAACGCTAAGTGCGCTAAACCGCGGAGGTAGGATCTCACAGAGAGGTGATACTGCACTGGCATAGGAGCTGCGGTGCGCAGTACCACAGGTTGAAGACTTAGCGTTGGGTAGGAGCTGCGTGTCACACGGTGCGCGATGGCGCGGTAAGGCTGGAGATATCGTGAGTCAGGGAAAGTGCGCGACGTAGAAAAGGACCGCACGACGGTATAAAGGAATATCTCGTGGCTAGAAGAGCTGCGAGATGAAGAGATCGCGCGACACGAGTAGAAGATCGTGCGAAGCACAGAGAAAGAGACCTCGCAGCTAGGGGAGCTGCTAGTCACAAGTAGGATTGCCACAGAACCTAGTCCAAGACACTTGAGTCCTTGGCCAACCCATTAGAATCACTTCGGGTGAGACTTCAGGCCGCTTTGCGGTCTGTCACCGAAAGGGCCAGTGAGCTAGGGGTGTTGTTGGTTGATTATAGTAAACCCAGGTCTGCCCAGACAACCAACATAGTGGCACTACAGGACTTAAACCCAGCACTCTCTCAAAGAAGAAGGCTACTAGTATGTTGGAGTAACCAAAATTCTTCCTCCTGCCTCTTTTGCAATTAGAGAGTTCTTTTCTCATTATCGGGATTACTCCTGAGCACCAGTCATATAGGGCTCCCTGCATGTGGTCTACTGCTAATCTCATCTGGTTCCGAGTTGCAAGGTGAAGTGATGATGACCCTGAAACCCTCACTATAGTACTCGTCAACACCTGTAAAGGAAAGTCATGAATGCAAACAATAGGGATGCAGCTACCCCTCTTTTGAGTGCCTAGATCACAGTATATGTTGATATAGTTTTGTACACTTAGAGGTTCACCACCTCTGCCGGTGCCTTCCAAGTTAACCAGAGCTCCCCGTCGTTATAAACCAGCAATGAAATAGACATCCTCTAAATTAATCTGTAAAGACTCACCTTGAAGGTCAAACATGCCCAAATCATGATCCCAATAATTTATCAAGAACTCTAAGAGGCGGACATTGGCCCGCATAGGTGAGGCACAAAAAAACTTTAGTAACCCACTTTGACGTAAAAAATGCACTATGGGGGCATCTCGAAGAGCTTCTTGGTCCATGTCTTCATGTTCCCGCTCCCTCCACTCAAGCACCATCTTTCAACCTAATGAACAAGCATTTGCAAACCATCAGATTCATATAAAATTTTGAAATTTTTACCCTATACATTGTTTTTCTACCTCACGCAGTGAACGCGACTTTTCTTTAGGAAAGTCGCGTACTATACACGACTGTCTTTTGGGAAACCCGCGTACAGAATGCGTGTACGTGACTATTTGGATCAAATGAAAGAGCATGGAGTGTGTTGAGGCCTAGAAATTCGCAGGCAACAACAGCAAGGGATTCTCCCCAGTCAACGTTCCCAACTAGCCCGTTGACTGTTTGGTATAGGGAATCCGTCCGGTTTGCGGTCCGGCTACTATAGGTCAAGTAACAAAAACAAAGGTTTTACCAGTTACGGCCCGGTCCATCGTGTATTTTGTATTTTTTGACTTAATGTATGAGATGCAAGTGCCTAACTAACAATGTAGGGTGATGCGGATGCAGGGAGCAGTCACAATGTGATGTGCAGGTTGTTACCTCTCGTCTTAAGCTCGCAAGCATCTAAATCACTTATGCAGCCATGAAATGAACTAACTATCTATCTATATACCTATCCCCGGGGAGCCAACTTGTAACTTATTTATGAGTAATGTGTATTGTACATGCAATATAAAGAGAAACTACAGTTAGCTTATATTTCTTTCCACAATGCATAAACAATTAAAGATATTTCAGCAATCAGATAGCCAATTGTTTTATGAACAGTATACATTACTCATGGTGGTCCTTCCACAAAAATAAACCAGAAATAATTTAACAAGAACATAGGTTCATAGAGTTAGAACGATCTCACGGTTAATGGACAAAAAGCTGGAAAAACAAAATAGTTCATCTTTCAGCCATCCACAGCATAACATTTGAAATTGCCACCAATCTTTCTCCAACAGGAAAACAATACTTTTTTATTACAAAAAGAAATAGTTCTTCTTACAATATAGCTTTTCATGTCTAACTGGGAAAAAGGCCCTTTTCCCACTAAGTCTATTACATTTATACAAAAAGGGTGAACCGGTTGGGCTGCCCAAAGGTAACCTTTGGGCTTCCCAACTCTTTGTTTCCCAATGTTTTACTTTCCTCAACAGATTTTACAATATTGTTACAAATTACAAAAAGTGACCAATCCTTTACGAGGAGGGTCCCACTTGGGCATCTAGAAACTTCTTCCAGGCTGAAGCTTCAGCAGCAATACCTTCAAAGGCACAAGGCTCCAAAAACTGAATGTTGATTTCAAACTTCTCATCCTGGTTCTTTATAGCCTCAATCCTGGCTGCACTTAACCGAAGCTGTTCCTCCAGAAGCTGCACACTGATAGCTGAATGACCTACTTTGTTCCTCAATATCTGGTCATCCAGGGCTTTGATATGCTATACTTTAGCTTCCTCCTTCTGATATCTCTTTTGCAATAGCTCCATAAATGAGTCATGGTCTGGGAAAGCATCAAGCCTCTGCTCAGCCTCTATCTGGCACTGGTTGTAGGTAATAAGGAGCCTTCTGAAAAAATCTGTGCATGCTCCTTTCGTCTTCTTAACTTCTTTTTTGAAGTCCTCTGCGGTATTTATAGCAAATTCTAGCAAGTCATAATCCTTCTTAAGGGCTCGTGTATCCTTTGATGGCAGTTCAGCTGGGGTTTCTTCATTGTTTTCCAACCTCGCCATTCTTGCAGTCAGGACTTTAAGAACGTCCTGGGATCTATCCACAAAGTAAGAGGAGGTTTCCATGATTTCCTCTAACCGGTTATCTACCTGCAGAACTTTGCACCTCTCCTCCTCTATAGCAGTCTGTAGCTGTAGCATCTTTGCTTTCTGGGCCAAGACATGCTCTTGAAACAGCTGGAGGTTGACCTACTGTTCCCTTGCTTCTTCCAGAGTAGCTGTTAGAGAGGCAATATGTTCTTGATGTTTCTTTTCCTGTTCCTGGGTGTGCAGCTCACTGGCCTCCAAGATAATCTTATGCTGCTCTTCAAACTCTTCTACCTTTCCCTGCAGCTGTTCCTTCTCCATCTTCAGCTCTTGATATTCTTTCTGCACTTTCTCCAGGAATTCTTTCGTTGTTTCTCTGACCTGTCTTTCTTCTTGGAGGGCCTGTAATTCAGCTTTAGAAGCCTTTTATCTCCCTCTGCATGTCTGCATGATTCTGCTTCAACCTATTGCCTTCCTCTCTTTATTTCCTCAAGGTGTCTTTCAATTGAGCAGAGGATTTCTTAGACAGCTCCAAGTCTGTCATGATCTTATCCACATTATCTTCTAAAGCTTGAATCAGTGCTGCTCCGGCTCTGATAGTGAATCTCGGATCCCGGTCTGCTCCCAACACAACAGGTGTATCTGTGATCATATTTCCAGGAAGACCTCCTGTCTCAACTCTGCTCTCTATTCTCTTCACTATTCTCTTTGTTTCCCTATCATAGAAAATAGTGTTGAAATCAGGGATTTCTTCACCCACCTTTTGTATAAAAGGGACTAGCTTGAGTGAGGGGACCATGGGTGTGCTGGAAGCAGGTACTTGTGGGTCCTGCACCATGGGGTTTTGGGTCTGCCCTCCAGCTATATCAGAGGCTGACTGTTCTGTCTGTGTCTATGTCAGCTTCAGCCTCTCCGCTTCCTGCTTTTGTAGCTCCTCATCGAGCTTCCTTTTCTTTTCTTCTTCTTCTTTCCTAGCTGCTTCTTCTGCTTTCTCAGCTGTTTCCTGAGAAGATTTTCTTTTCTCTTCTTCTTCTGTGTGCAGCTAGCTTGCAGCTTCTTGTGCCAACCTTTGGGCTTATTCATTTCTTTTCTTGGCTTCTTCCTCAGCTTTTGCTTGATCGTCTCCCTTCCCACCTTTGGTGGTTATCTTCTTTTTGAACCTCCTCCTCAAGGCTGTCATATTTTGAGCATTGTGGAAGACAGATTCTTCCCTGTCCCAATGATGGGTATCCATTCCAATTTGAAGAGCCTACCATGGGCTCTCCCAAAAATCCTATTTAGCATTAAAGCTATGAACCTATAGGGGGCCCTTAAGCTTGATGTATCGTAATCACCCGTCGGTCTGTATCTGTAATGTTTTCCCTGCAACAACATCCTTTTAAGAGTCTCTACCAGGTCCATTCTAATGTTGTTCAACCAGTCATCGGATAAAAATACATGGGCTTCTGGCAGGTGGTAAGCCAACGCTACATATCCAGGGATATATGTAGCATAGCCCTGTCTTTCCACATTTTCCAGGATCATTGTTGTGACATCCGCCTAGGGTAAAATCCAACCGATTATTTCAGAGCACAGGAATAACTCTGGTCTGGTGGCTATATCCATCAGTGAAGATATTTCTATGTTGGCATATATGTACTGTTCTTCCAATACCATGTCAGGAACCTCTCTACGTGTGATCAATCTATATATTTGCCCCCACTAGTATTCAGGTTCTGTTATAACTAGATCTTGTTCTTAGTTTATCTTTTTCTTTTGTCCTAATTTTCAACCGTTAGTTTGAAATGATTTTATATTTTATGTTGATTTTAAAAAATTTTGACAATCAATAAATTTGGTTGGAATTGATACTTTTAATGGTTGAATCATTTCATTATTTTAGTTTTAAGGTTTGTCTTTTGGGATTATTAGTTAATATGTACATCTTTAAGCTTTCAAAAACTTATAATAAAAGTTTATTCAAAGTTTTGATTTATAATCTAACTCTCATTTTTGAGTCCTTTGTCAAATATTTTCATGAGGAGATTCCTGTAGCAGCTCTGTTTTTCCTGTTTTTGTCATTGTCATTGGGAGCAGATTACGAGGAGATGGAAATGAATTCAGGAAACCCAAAAGAGATTTTTGTCCAAAACAGACTCATTCACAAAAACCTCTCTCAGTTTTGCAACAGCTATTATCGTTTGAGATATTCGAATACATCTTTGTGGCCTATTTTCAGGGTTTGAATTATTTAATAAATTCCTGTTTTAGTCACAAATTTATAGAACCTATTCCGATCAATTTAAGATGAATTTTGAAAAACCAAGAGAGGTTTTTGTTTATAACATACTCATTTAAACAAAAATATATCAGTTTTTAAACAGGTGTTTTGGATAGAGAGATACGAAGGCGTCTTTGAGACCCAAATTTCCAAAAATTCACCAAATTTCCCCAAATCCGATTTGTTATTTTTGGGTTAATTATCTTTAAATATTTTGAGTTATCGTGTAACCAATTGATGTAACTGTTTCAAATTTCAACCTAGAAGGTAGTTATGGAACTACTTTACTTTTGTAATGATAAAAGGAAGACAAACATACAATTTTTGGGGGGATTTTTCAGTCAAGGAGAGGCTTTGGAGCTTTGATTTCTCAAGCTAGCACTTATAACTCTTATGTAAATGGATGACTGTTATTGATTATATATAAACTGATAAGCCATTTTACCTGTCATGCTTTTTCATTTCTGATCTGTTTGATTGCTCAGTCTACAATTTCATTTCTTGTTTAAGTTTTATTCATGTAAATGCTTGTAGCCTATGGGTGGAATTAGTATTTCATGTGTAATGTTTATGGCTTATTGGGATGTGTTTGATCCCCAGTTTATCCAATTTGCATGATTCAGTTCTGTATTAGTTTGTGGATGTTTATTTCCTCCTTGATTGATGAATTTTTCAACCAAAACTATAAACCAAAACCATAAAAACCTGTTTTATTTAATTTTACTTTTGAGATTGTGTTGGCTTGTTCTTCTAGTAGTCTAAGAACAATTTCTGGCACAAACTTCTTTGGCGCTGCTTCCGAGGATGAAGATGAAGTATATATTCCCTGGGATATCATTATTCTTCTGATTTTGAGAGGTGAACAAAGTTAAAAAATCTTTTAGACTACAAGTTTTCACTGGTGACTCCACGATTAAAGATTCCACTGCAAGGAGAATTTTGTTGACAGAAAAATGAAGAAGCCAAATGGAAAGACTGGATATCAGCTTGTTACTTTACTCCATGAGGTTTTGTTCTTATTCATCAGTTCTTTCCTATCTTTCCCATTGCATGTCAAAAGAATTATTTTTTGTTTTGTCTATTCCGATGATCATAAACCTTCAAGTACCTATCCCACTTTGGAAGAATAAAATCTGCATTCTTCTTGTGTTATTGATGTTTATCCTATTCCTTCATTTGAAATACATGTTCAGCATGATATACATATACCCATATCTCTTGAAGCTGATTATTCTGGTCATCTTGTAGAGAATAAAGCTGATCTATTACCTTCTACCATCACTACTGAAACTTCTGAACAACTGGTTGAACCTCATTTTCATCTCACATATTTTCAGTCTAGACTCAAACAGATGATGTTTAAACCTCTTAGGCTGCCATATCTCTTACATCCTTACCCTTCCTACTTTGTTGAATATCTTCCCCATTTTACTGGAAAAGACCATATTACAACAGAGAAGCATTTAGAATCTTTTCATAATTTCATTGATAATTTTGAAATCATGCATGAGGATGTTGTCATGAGGTTATTTTCGAAGTCCTTTGTTGGAGATGTTGGGTTTTGGTTTCGAAATTTAAAAGTTGATTCAATTGGATCGTGGGAAGAGTTACATGATGTATTTTTGAAGTATTGGGGTAAGTATAAATCTTATGATCAATTTCTTTTCGAATTTTATAGTTTGAAAAGGGAAAATGATGAGCCAATTACTAAATTTAATTGGAGGTTTCAAAGTTTTTATACAGTATGCCTACGAAGATCAGACCTTCAGAAAAACTTGCTATGGTATATTATGTTATGGCTCAACATTCAAATCTTGTCTTGTTCCTGTTAGAAAGAAAATCATCATCTTTAAGACAATTGTTTGAGGATGCAAAAGGAGTGGAGGAGAACATCCGAGCTTGCAAAATGCTTCGAGATTGGGCTCATGTTGAAGATATACAAGCTTATGAACAGGAAGAAGAACGTAGGTATCATTCAGATTTAGGACAGTTTCCTTCATCATTTTCATATTTTCATATGAACAAGGATATAAATGATGCTTGTGTTGATTCTTCATATCAATTTGCTGACTTTTTCGAGGATAACATACTTTCAGTGGATTATAGTAGAAATTTCTTAGTTCCTGCTATGAGATTATCATGTTATGAAGAAGAAGTTGTTGCTCTTCAACCTCTTACTATTGGTATCAGAAATAAGTTGCCATTCTTGACTTATGGTCACTTTCAGAATTTTATTTGTTCAAGTTTTGATCAAGGGTTTTATTTAAAGGTCGAGAAGCAGTTTGAAAAGCCCTTGGTTTCCATTCTTGATCCAAAGTTTAAAAAGAACGGCAATGGAGAGGAAGAGAATGCTTCACTTTATGATGAATATAATGAAGACATTGAAGTTTTAAATCAGAAATTTCATGATCCCGTGGCTTCTTGGATGGAGTTGTATTTTTCAAAGGTTTCTAATGCTCCATATTTTGGCATACTTACTATTTCCAGTCATAAGTATCAGCTGCCTATAGACTCTTTATTGCATTTATGACATCTTTTGTGGGTTTTCTCAAACAGTAGCATGCATGAAATCATGATTCTCAATCAAATGGTTCGTGGCTTCACTGGAAGAATGATTACACTTGATTGGGTTGTTTCCTCCAATTAGAAGTAGGAGTAAATATCAGAATAAGCTCGCTATACGAGCATGTAGATTCTTTTCAGTATGCTGGTTTGTAGCAGTATTTTTTCATTTCAAAGGTATGCATTCAGAGTTTGACAAAGTTGCAGAGATTTGGTAACTGACTCCATCACCCAATGAATAAGGCACAAGGTCTACAGGTTCTTGAAGCCTCACAAGGAGGACTTCATCCCGCAGCAAGAGCCAGATGTTATAACTAGATCTTGTTCTTAGTTTATCTGTTTCTTTTGTCCTAATTTCAACCGTTGGTTTTAAATGATTTTATATTTTATGTTGATTTTAAGAATTTTTGACAATCAATAATTTTGGTTAGAATTGATACTTTTAATGGTTGAATCATTTCATTATTTTAGTTTTAAGGTTTGTCTTTTGGGCTTATTAGTTAATATGTACATATTTAAGCTTTCAAAAACTTATAATAAAAGTTCATTCCAAGTTTTGATTTATAATCTAACTCTCATTTTTTAGTCCTTTGTCAAATATTTTCATGAGGAGTTGCCTGTAGCAACTCTGTTTTTCCTGTTTTTGTCATTGTCATTGGGAGCAGATTACGAGGAGATGGAAATGAATTCAGGAAAACCAAAAGAGGTTTTTGTCCAAAACAAAATCATCCACAAAAACCTCTCTCAGTTTTGCAACAACTATTATACTTTGAGAGATTCGAATTCATCTTTGTGGCCTATTTTCAGGGTTTGAATTATTTAATAATTTCCTGTTTTAGTCACAACTTTGCCAAACATATTCTGATCACTTTAAGAGGAATTGTGAAAAACTAAGAGATATTTTTGTTTATAACATACTCATTTAATAAAACCTCTCTCATTTTTTACACAGGTGTTTCGGATTGAGAGATATGAAGGCGTCTTTGAGACCCAAATTTCCATAAATTCGTCAAATTTCCCCAAATCCGATTTGCTATTTTTGGGTTAATTATCTTTAAATATTTTGAGTTATCATGTAACTAATTGATGTAACTGTTTCAAATTTTGACCTAGAAGGTAGTTATGGAACTACTTTACTTTTGTAATGATAAAAGGAAGACAAACATATAGTTTTGGGGGGGATTTTTCACTCAAGGAGAGGCTTTGGAGCTTTGATTTCTCAAGCTAGCACTTATAACTCTTATGTAAGTGGATGACTGTTATTGATTATATATAAACTGATAAGCAATTTTACCTGTCATGCTTTTTCATTTCTGATCTGTTTGATTGCTCAGTCTACAATTTCATTTCTTGTTTAAGTTTTATTCATGTAAATGCTTGTAGCTTGTGGGTGGAATTAGTATTTCATGTGTAATGTTTATGGCTTATTGGGATGTGTTTGATCCCTGGTTTATCCAATTTGCATGATTCAGTTCTGTATTAGTTTGTGGATGTTTATTTCCTCCTTGATTGATGAAGTTTTCAACCAAAACCATAAACCAAAACCATAAAAACCTGTTTTATTTAATTTTACTTTTGAGATTGTGTTGGCTTGTTCTTCTAGTAGTCTAAGAACAATTTCTGGCACAAACAGGTTCAACGCCAGAAATGCACTTAGTCTCTTCGTATATGTATTATGTCTTGGTGACAACTTCCACTTCTGGCTCTTCCTCGACCACAGGGGCCTTCTTCTTTTGTCTCTTTGACATCGTGAGCTCTTCCTGCCACAAAATTGTAACATAAAGTCATTTTGGCTGAGTGACAAACTTGTAGACACCAATGGGCAGTGTGTCATTTCTTCTATGTTTTAATCATGACAGCAATCAGTCAATGGAGCAAATATATGCACGTACCTAGGCTGAAAAGGCCTAACTAACAGAGCTATTGAAACACAATGCGCATTATTCAATGACCTTGTTTATATCTAGCATGATGAAAAACAAGTTATATATAGTAAAATGAGCAATCTACCACCGCTGTATGATATTAAACAATTCTATCAACCACATTCAAGATGGAAGGGAAATCTACATTAATATGTCACAAATTTTGGCTTTCTGTGCACTACATTATCGTTTCGCTGTGCAGGGCAAACAGGGGAAAGATATACGAAACTTTAACAATGCTTTAACAAAACCGTGCCCACACAGCTTATGGCCAACAGACTAAAAGTAGTGATATACCCCTTTCAACCGGCTAGGGGTTCGACCACTGAGCCCGAAAGGGATCGCGTGGAACAACATGACTAAAATGATTGGGGTTTAAACGTTGCAGGAAGCCCAAAAAATGGAACAAACAGTCCCAAATCCACAAGGAAGGGCCATGGAAAACCTACCTCCACCATACATCATCATACAGGGTGGTTTGGTGCAGACAGCGTAACGGTCGTCTGCACCAAACCCCCTAATTCTCTATGTGCAGGGTGGTATAACAACGACGCTATGGAAAAACTATTCTAAGGGCCAAACCGCCCGCCCACCAATAGTTAAGATTAAAAACCCCCCACCTATATAGGCATATAATTTAACGGGACAAGGAAAATAGCCGGGGAAACAAACCACCGTAGAAATCAACCAACAGTTAGAATGGAAAAGGAAAAAAGTGACGAGGAGCCTACCTGGCAATACAGCGTATGACGGGGCAAAGGCGGTCAGGCTTCCACAATTGCCACCTGGATGCGGGTACCGACACTATGGTCCTTGCAAGCTCGAGAGTTCGACAGCGCACTTGGAACGAATGATCATGACAGTTTGAACGAAAAACGATAAAATAATCCAATGCGCCCTGACCCCATATATATAAATGGTCAACACGTGTGAGGGGTAACATATCAGATGAGAGCCAACTTTGGATCAGAAGCTGAAAACGTATTTCATTCCGTAACGGTAGGAGGCCAAACCATAAATCCATCCGCAACAGCGGGGATAACCGGGAGACACACAATAACGCACATCGGAGCCTAAAGACATCGTAACGACAATAGAACTGCAGCCGCAACGGCGGATACCAAAAGGATGTCACGCCCCGCCAAATAAGACCTGAATCGAAAGAGCGGATGACTAAGGATCGGAAGAGTTATGCCTTTCGTAGCCACAATGGCGGGAGAACAAAGGATAAATCATTCCGCAACACGAGCCCAAAATCGGAAGCGAAACACTAGAGGATCGGAAAGGCTAATGCTTTCGGCAGCCGCAATGGCGGAGGCACAAATAGCGCGACCCTCCGCAACGTCAGAGGTAAAATGAATGAAACGGTCAAAAGGAGAAAACTTCCCGCTGCCACAACGGCGGCAGCCCAAGACTTACGGGCTCGACGAAAACAACAAATGGGTCCGAAACTTCAAACCATAATCGGGAGAGAATGTGGTTTTCCATCCGCAATGGTGGAAGAAGAAGTCATAACAGTTCCGATGCAAAACCAAAAAGTAGCCGATTTACAACCAATCTAGTCGAGAGAAAAGTCGAAGTCAAAACCAAAAATCCATCCGCAACGGCGGGAGGAAAATCAAACCCCTTCCGATTCAGCCATGATGAAAACGAAATTAAAAGGCAAATGATGAAGTTTGATCAATCATTGAAAATTTTAGGCGTTATAAAAACTTAAAACCAGTGGTAGATCAATCTAAGCATAGAAAGGTCTTTCTGAAAAGTTCTCAGACCAAATCAAAGAAGAAAATCAAACTAATCCAAGCAAAGGAGGGTCCTAAATTTTTTTGGAATTTTGGGAAATTGTTGCAGCTGCAACAATTGGTGACTACCTAGTGAACCCCAGATTTTTAAATTAACTCCTTCCCAGTGCAAGACCGTCTGAATAAAAGTTGAAATCTTCTAGATCTTTGTATCCCTGGGCTGGCTAACTTATGCATTTAAATCATTGAGAAGTATTCCATTCTTTGGGAAATGGTAATACCGGAAATAATGCGAGTCTGGATAACTCTTTTGAGGCCTAAGAAATGAGATTTATTTTACCCGTCCTTGGGTAGTTTCAGGCTTGGACACCACAGGATTATAACAGATAGTAAATAGCATTATCCTTTTGTTCCTCATTCCCATGCCAATTGCACTTTTGTGCCATTTGAACTTTAGTTCTTGTAAGTCCTCCATTTGCCTCTCTTTCTGAATTTCATTCAGGCTTCTCTATCCCATAGTGCCCTTTTGTGTGAGAGAAGAATTAGCTTTTCATCTCACGGAAGGAGAGGAACTTTGGCAATTTTGATATTCATGCTTTTCAAGCTTTGCTTTGATATGTCTTATTTCTTCCAGGAGTTTTGACTCTTAATAGCTTTTAGCTTTTCTAGAATTATGGCATGGGATCATTTATATATGATATACCGTTTACCCTGCTTCCTTTCCGTGGGTATTTTGCTGTTACCCCCTTGGACACTTAAGATGTGAGATGGATGGAGCCTCGAAATAGTATTCTAGACCTATTTCACTTCTGAGTTATTTACAGGGGTTAAGTAAGACTTCAATGAATGCATGGCCAGTTAGGGACACTGCTACTAGAAGACGTTCTATACTTCAAAAGCACAATCTTTTTCTCAAGATTTCAGTTAATAAAGAACCCTGATGTTTCCATTACAACCAAAAGTTTGCCTCTTTATTCAAACCAAAAGAAATACTAATAAAGCAGTGAAAATAAAAGACATCATCAAAGCTATAAACTAAAATAGAACAACCTCAAATCAATAATCAAAGCATTAAAGCAAACAAATCAATTTATTTATGTACAAAGCAAAAGAAAAGAAAAAATTTTGCCTACTCCTGAATATATTTAATCTTAGGGAGCTAGAGGGTGGGCTGGATTATAGACATGAGACATATAACCATGGTCTAGATCTGCTATTTTTGAAATTGAACACATGTCTATTATCCTACAGTCATCCCTTTCAGCCTGAAGAAAATGAAGGAGCTCAGGCTGAGTGTCAGTCATAGAATTAGCCTTTCTTGAGGCATGATGTCTTAGCTTAAGCTCAGTCAAGTAATTTCCCAGAACAAAATCAGCAGATTCATTTCCCTCTCCTAGCCCAGTAACATTGTGCTTCATGTAGGGCTCTCTTAAAATCTTAATCAGGTTTGGGCTCCCCTTCTAAGGCAGCCACAAGTGTGACTAGTCGGAAGCAAATTACCCATCTAAATCAATCCATAGCCATCAGGTATGTCTACTACTACAATATAAAGGTATTGACATATCTTTTTATTCGCCGACAATCGAATCAAAACATTCTTCATCTCCCCCACTACCTTGACACTGGTCTTGTCTAGCTGAGTGACATCCCAATCAGTAGGTTTTGGTTGCCCATTAATTTTTTTGCAGATTGCAAGAGGCATAACATTCACCGATGATCCAGATTCCACCAGACAATTATGCACCTTATGGTTCAAAATTTCCAGAGTTAAAAGGAAAGGTGGGGTGCTAGTTTTCCTTTTCCCCAGTTGATTCGATATTTTCTTCCATAGGTTGGTTGTCGCTGGGTATCTCCTCTTTAACTTCCTTAACCTTTTCAGCGCTTCCTTCCTCAACATCTCCAACAGGTTTGACAGTCTCATTTCTCGGCTCTGCCTCCTGATTGAGGGTGGTGGCTTCAGGTGTTTTGTCTTCAACATTCACTTCTACTTGTCTCTTGACATTCTCCTGCAATTTTTTAATCTTCAAAATTACTGCATTGTCCTGCCTTGTTAGGTTCTTATCTTTTGTTGTTATAGGTGTGTATGGGGACTTGAGAGTGCTCTCTTCAGTGTCAAACAACAAGACACCATTCCATGAAAACATGTTATCCTCACCCTGTTTCTCTATGGTCTGTTTATTTCTTTCTTCTTCATCATTGTCTTTAGTCAATTTAGAGTTCAGCAACTTATTCATCACCAACATTATTGAATTCAACCATTGAGGACACTTCTTTTCAGAATGAGGCTGCTGGTGGAAAGTACAGAAATTATTCCCCCTATTTCAGTTATATTCATTGATGCTAAATTTGGTGGAGGGACTTGCCATTGGTTGTTATCCTCCCTTTTTTGGTAGTGGGGTTTATGTGTTTTCTGAACTTCCTTTTCTCTCTCTAGATCTATTATTCGGTTAGATAGCTTCCAAAGCATTGTCATCATTCCCTGATAATCATGTGATTGTTCATATTTAGGTTTACACAGCAATAAAGCTCTTCTATTCGTATTTTTCTCTCCAGGTAAATCAGGATAATCTTCTACACTTTCCCTTTCAGCCTCTACCCTTTCAGCCTCTTCATAAGTCTCTATCAGTGTAGGTTTGGCTTTCATCTTGGAAAACATGGCTAGCTCAGGTCCTAGGGCTGAGGTATAATATTCAATTAAGACCTTGTCTAAGGGTCTATCAGCTTCAGAAAATCTCTTAAGGTATATTGAAAATCTTTGAGTGAAACTATGTACCTTCTCATTCTTTTATTTTCTTAATAAACCAAGACCTTTCATCAATTAGGCATGTGTTTTTTGGGCTGTGTATTTACTTCTGAAAACCCTTTCGAAGGTGTCCCAATCAGGAATAGAATTTGCAGGCAAGCCGAAATACCAGGATGTTGCTGCTCCTTTCAGGGTGTGTGGGAACATTCTACAGACCACATCTTCATAATCCCCAGCCCTTATCCCTTCTAATTCTAGATAAAAGCTTTGCAGGTGGTCAACTACAGCAGTCCTTTCCTTGGGGTCAAACTTAGGCAACAGCTTGTCAAAGGCTTGAGGTAGGTTATGCAAAGGAGGCGTGAGGTTCAAAGGTGATCTAACTCTCCAAGCATGTAATGGGTTGGGCTGATTCACAATTACACCTGCCATGAGCACATGTAAAGGAACAAAGTTTGAGTAAATAACAATGCAGGGTGAGGACAGGCTTTCTTACTTCAAAGGTATAACCGAAACCTGTAAGGTATAACCGAAACCATGCACTGGCGGCCCTCCTTCTAGCGACAGAACTGTTGAGGCCTGGAAATTCGCAGGCAACAACAGCAAGGGATTCTCCCCAGTCAATGTTCCCAACTAGCCCGTTGACTGTTTGGTATAGGGAATCTGTCCGGTTTGCGGTTCGGCTACCGTAGGTCAAGTAACAAAAACAAAGGTTTTACCGGTTGCAGCCCGGTCCACCGTGTATTTTGTATTTTTTGACTTAAGGTATGAGATGCAAGTGCCTAACTAACAATGTAGGGTGATGCGGATGTAGGGAGCAGTCACAATGTGATGCGCAGGTTCTTACCTCTCATCTGAGGCTCCCAAGCATCTAAATCACATATGCAGCCGTGAAATGAACTAACTATCTATCTATCTACCTATCCCCGGGGATCTAGCTTGTAACTTATTTATGAGTAATGTGTATTGTACATGCAATATAAAGAGAAACTACAGTTAGTTGATATTTCTTTCCGCAATGCATGAACGATTAAAGATATTTCAACAATCAGATAGCCAATTGTTTTATGAACAACATACATTACTCATGGTGGTCCTTCCACAAAAATAAGCCAAAAATCATTTAACAAGAACATAGGTTCAGAGAGTTAGAACGATCTCACGGTTAATGGACAAAAAGCTGGAAAAAACAAATAGTTCATCTTTCCGCCATCCACAGCATAACATTTGAAATTGCCACCAATCTTTCTCCAACAGGAAAACAATACTTCTTTATTGCAAAGAGAAATAGTTCTTCTTACAATATAGCTTTTCATGTCTAACTGGGAAAAAGCCCCTTTTCCCTCTAAGTCTATTACATTTATACAAAACGGGTGAACCAGTTGGGCTGCCCAAAGGTAACCTTTGGGCTTCCCAAATCTTCGTTTCCCAACGTTTTACTTTCCTCAACAGCTTTTACAAAATTGTTACAAATTACAGAAAGTGACCAATCCTTTACGAGGAGGGTCCCACTTGGGCATCTAGAAACTTCTTCCAGGCTGAAGCTTCAGCAGCAATACCTTCAAAGGCACAAGGCTCCAAAAACTGAATGTTGATTTCAAACTTCTCAGCCTGGCTCTTTATAGCCTCAATCCCAGCTGCACTTAACCGAAGTTGGTCCTCCAGAAGCTGCACACTGATAGTTGAATGACCTACTTCGTTCCTCAAGATCTGCTCATCCATGGCTTTGATATGCTGTACTTTAGCTTCCTCCTCCTGATATCTCTTCTGTAATAGCTCCATAAATGATTCATGGTCCGAGAAAGCATCAAGCCTCTGCTTAGCCTCTATCTGGCACCGGTTGTAGGTAATAAGGAGCCTTCTGAAAAACTCCATGCATTCTCCTTTCGTCTTCTTAACTGCTTTTTTGAAGTCCTCTGCGGTATTTATAGCAAATTCTAGCAAGTCATAATCCTGCTTGAGGGCTCGTGTATCCTTTGATGGCAGTTCAGCTAGGGTTTCTTCATTGTTTTCCAACCTCGCCATTCTTGCAGTCGGGACTTCAAGAACATCCTGGGATCTATCCACAAAGTAAGAGGAGGCTTCCATGATTTCCTCTAACCAGTTATCTACCTGCAGAACTTTGCACCTCTCCTCCTCTATAGCAGTCTTTAGTTGCAGCATCTTTGCTTTCTGGGCCAAGACATGCTCTTGGAACGGCTGGAGGTTGACCTGTTGTTCCCTTGCTTCTTCCAGAGCAGTTGTTAGAGAGGCAATCTGTTCTTGATGTTTCTTTTCCTGTTCCTGGGTGTGCAGCTCACTGGCCTCCAAGATAATCTTCTGCTGCTCTTCAAGCTCTTCTACCTTTCCCTGCAGCTGTTCCTTCCCCATCTTCAGCTCTTGATATTCTTTTTGCACTTTCTCCAGGAATTCTTGCATTGTTTCTCTGACCTGTCTTTCTTCTTGGAGGGCCTGTAATTCAGCTTTAGAATCCTTTATCTCCCTCTGCATGTCTGCATGCTTCCACTTCAGCCTATTGCCTTCCTCTCTTTCTTTCCCCAAGGTGTCTTTCAATTGAGCAGAGGATTTCTTAGACAGCTCCAAGTCTGTGATGATCTTATCCACATTATCTTCTGAAGCTTGAATCAATGCTGCTCCAGCTTTGATAGTGAATCTCATATCCTGGTCTGTTCCCAACACAATAGGTGTATCTGTGATCATATTTCCGGGAAGACCTCCTGTCTCAAATTTCTTATCTGTTCTCTTCACTATTCTCTTTGTTTCCCTATCATAGAAAATAGTGTTGAAATCAGGGATTTCTTCACCCACCTTTTGTACAAAAGGGACTAGCTTGAGTGAGGGGACCATGGGTGTGCTGGAAACAAGTACTTGTGGGTCATGCACGATGGGTTTTTGGGTCTGGCCTCCAGCTGTATCAGAGGCTGACTGTTCTGTCTGTGTCTGTGTCAGCTTCAGCCTCTCTGCTTCCTGCTTTTGTAGCTCCTCATTGAGCTTCCTTTTCTTTTCTTCTTCTTATTTCCTAGCCGCTTCTTCTGCTTTCTCAGCTGCTTCCTGAGCAGCTTTTCTTTTCTCTTCTTATTATGTGTGCAGCCAGCTTGCAGCTTCTCGTGCCAACCTTTGGGCTTCTTCATTTCTTCTCTTGGATTCTTCCTCAGCTTTTGCTTGATCGTCTCCCTTCCCACCTTTGGTGGTTATCTTCTTTTTGAACCTCCTCCTCAAGGCTGTCATATTCTGAGCATTCTGGAAGACAAATTATTACCTGTCCCAATGATGGGTATCCATTCCAATTTGAAGAGCCTACCATGGGCTCTCCCAAAAATCCTATTTAGCATTAAAGCTATGAACCTATAGGGGGGCCTTAAGCTTGTTGTATCGTAATCACCCGTCGGTTTGTATCTGTAATGTTTTCCCTACAACAACATCATTTTAAGAGTCTCTACCAGGTCCATTCTAATGTTGTTCAGCCAGTCATTGGATAAAAATACATGGGCTTCTGGCAGGTGGTAAGCCAACGCTACATATCCAAGGCTATATGCAACATAGCCCTGTCTTTCCACATTTTTCAAGATCATTGTTGTGACATCCGCTCGGGGAAGAATCCAACCGATTATTTTAGAGCACGGGAATAAATCTGGTCTGGTGGTGATCTTCATCAGTGAAGATCTTTCTATGTTGGCATATATGGACTCTTCTTCCAATCCCATGTCAGGAACCTCTCTACGTGTGATCAATTTATATATTTCCCCCCACTAGTATTCAGGTTCAATGCCAGAAATGCACTTAGTGTCTTCGTATATGTATTCTGTATTGGTGACAACTTCCAATTCTGGCTCTTCCTCGACCACAGAGGTCTTCTTCTTTTGTCTCTTTGACATCGTGAGCTCTTCCTGCCACAAAATTGTAACATAAAGCCATTTTGGCTGAGTGACAAACTTGTAGACATCAATGGGCAGTGTGTCATTTCTTCTATGTTTTAATCATGACAACAATCAGTGAATGGAGCAAATATATGCACGTACCTAGGCTGAAAAGGCCTAATTAACAGAGCTATTGAAACACAATGTGCATTATTCAATGACCTTGTTTATATCTAGCATGATGAAAAACAAGTTATATACAGTAAAATGAGCAATCTACCACTGCTGTATGATATTAAACAATTCTATCAACAACATTCAAGACAAAAGGGAAATCTACATTAATATGCCACAAATTTCAGCTTTCTACGCACTCCATTATCGTTTCGTTGCGCGGGGCAAACAGGGGAAAGATATACGAGACTTTAACAGTGCTTTAACAAAACCGTGCCCATGCAACTTATGGCCAATAGACTAAAAGCAGTGATATATCCCTTTCAACTGGCTAGGGGTTCGACCACTGAGCCCGAAAGGGATCGCACGGAACAACATGACTAAAACGATTGGGGTTTAAACGATGCAGGAAGCCCAAAAAATGGAACAAACAGTCCCAAATCCACAAGGAAGGGCCATGGCAAACCTACCTCCACCATACATCATCATACAGGGTGGTTTGGTGCAGACAGCGTAACGACCGTCTGCACCAAACCCCTTAATTCTCTATGCGCAGGGTGGTATAACAACGACGCTATGGAAAAACTATTCTAAGGTCCAAACCACCCGCCCACCGACAGTTAGGATTAAAAACCCCCCACCTATATAGGCATATAATTTAACGAGACAAGGAAAACAGCTGCGGAAACAAACCACCGTAGAAATCAACCAACAGTTCGAACAGAAAAGGAAAAAAGCGACAAGGAGCCTACCTAGCAATACGGCGTATGACGGGGCGAAGGTGGTCAAGCTTCCACAATTGCCACCTGGATGCGGGCACCAAAACTGTGGTCCTTGCAAGCTCGAGAGGTCGACAGTGCACTTGGAATGAATGATCACAACAGTTTGAACGAAAAACAATAAAATAATCCAACGCACCCTGACCCCATATATATAAATGGTCAACACGTGTGACGGGTAACATATCGAACGAGAGCCAACTTTGGATCGGAATCTGAAAATGTATTTATTTCCGTAATGATGGGAGGCCAAACCATAAATCCATCCGCAACGGTGGGGATAACCGGTAGACACACAATAACGCGCGTCGGAGCCTAAAGACATTGGAACGACAGCAGAACTGCAGCTGCAACGGCGGATACCAAAAGGATGTCATGCCCTGCCAAATAAGACCCGAATCGGAAGAGAGGATGACTAAGGATCGAAATAATTATGCCTTTCGCAGTCGTAATGGCGGGAGAACAAAGGATAAATCATTCCGCAGCATGAGCCCAAAATCGGAAGCGAAACACTAGAGGATCGGAAAGGATAACGCTTTCGGCAGCCGCAACGGCGGAGGCACAAATGGCGCGACCCTCCATAATGTCGAAGGTAAAATGACTCAAACAGTCGGAAGGAGAAAACTTCCCACAGCCGCAACGGCGGCATCCCAAGACTTACGGGCTCGATGAAAACAACAAACGGGTCCGAAACTTCAAACCATAATCGGGAGAGAATGTGATTTTCCATCCGCAACGGCGGAAGAAGAAGTCATAACAGTTCTGATGCAAAACCAAAAAGCAGCCGATTTACAACCAATCTAGTCGAGAGAAAAGTTGAAGTCAAAACCGAAAATCCATCCGCAACGGCGGGAGGAAAATCAAACCCCTTCTGATTCAGCCATGATGAAAATGCAATTAAAAGGAAAATGATGAAGTTTGATCAATCATTGAAAATTTTAGGCGCTAGAAAAACTTAAAACCAGCGGTAGATAAATCCAAGCATAGAAAGGTCTTTCTGAAAAGTTCTCAGACCAAATCAAAGAAGAAAATCAAACTAATCCAAGCAAAGGAGGGTCCTAAATTTTTTTGGAATATTGGGAAATTATTGCAGCTGCAACAGAGTGTAGTTTTACCTGACACTTGCGGTTTTGGGAATGGTCCACCAAATCGTCCACACCGAGCAATCGAAAGTAGAGGTATAAACTTGTCTTTTTATGGTTAAAAATCAAAATGGTGATTTTTTATTTATGTTTTGAACTATTTATAGAAAATGTATTTCTAAAGTGGGTTTTTCCCTATAGTTCATAATTTTTAAACTAATACCGTCTTTTTTCTTCTTCCATGTAACAGGTTTATGGTCGTCTTTAAGTTTTTTTTTGTTGCTCATATAGGATGGTTTTTGGTCGTTTCACATGCATTTTGCATTTATACTACTCCATATTAATCCTAGTATTAAGACTTCGACCATAGACTATGGTATTTTTAACCAATAGCTCCTTGTATTTACCATTGTTCTTCCATTGAATAGGACCTTCCTCCCATGAGTATTCTCATTTAGAACCTATTTAAGATCTTTCGATACTCATGCTACAGATGTCAGAGGTTCAAGGGAATCTTTTTTAGCTATTTTTCATGCCAAATTGAGCTTCATTTTGGTCTCTTTTTGCAAGCTATCCCTTTATAGGACTCCCCACCTTTATGGAGTTTCTTTAGGCCCAGGTTTAACTCCTCAAAATAGACTTGACTGCCGAGTAAACATGTCTGTTCAAGCTCAATAAGAATACGTGAATGGGCATCCACATTGGTGGTAGGTTATCTCTTTCTTGGACCATGTGAAATAATACGAGAAAGGATCACTCTCTTTTCTATGAAATTGAGAAGATTATTCTCAGGTACAGGTTTATCACTTTTCCAGACCTGAGGGACTAAACTTATGGAAAAGGAACTCCCGGTATGAGATTAGTTTTCTCTTTTTCGTGCTCTGGACCTAAACATGAAAAAGATTTCGAGTGTACTTTATGTCTTTGTCATGCTCATTAAACACCAAGAAAAAAGCATCGAGTTTATTGTTGTAAGCCCCATGTCTCTTAATCAAAGGGATATTTTCGAGTGATCTTGATTTCCTTCTCACTCATAAAACTCAAGCTATATGTTGTTCTGGAAGCAGTGTTGGGTAGGTGGTAATTTAACCTTTTTTGGACCTCCTTGACTAAGTATGAAAAAGGTTCACCTTTTCTTCTATGGAAGTTAAGAGAGTTCTTCTGTGGTATGTTTTATACTTTTTCGGCCTCACGAGACTAAATTGGACTAAAAAGGACCCCCTTGGAGTCTTCTTTGGAGTTTTCAGACTCTCTAAACGTGAAAACACCAAGTGAGAATGTACTAGTTCGGGGTCATAAAATCCACGAATCAATGATATTATCAAGCATTATTCCCTCTTCTCTTCAAGCTTGTCAAAAATGAAGAGAGACTCGAGTTGGATTTCCTGGACTCGTTAAAATTTCACAGGGAAGTTAAGGAAGAAGTTTTATTTTGGTTCTCAGTTAGTGGCAGCATGCCATCCTTGAACAAAGCACTCTCTATTTTTTCCGATACTCATTTCTTAGTGTTCACTTTCAGTTCAACTATCACTTTGAGTTTCTTACTCCTCCTCTTGTTAGTTCTACTTGGGGAATCTGATCATGTCTCCTACATGACAGATAAGTCTAGTTGTACTATATCTAAAGTTAAAATCTACCTTGGGTCATCTCTATGTCATGCTCATTGTTCAAGGACTTAACCCTATGTCTGATCTATATCCTGATTCCATCATTGTCATATCTGTTACTACTTGTGTCTCCCTTCCTTTACCTAGTTCCTAGTCAGTCCTGTGCTCCGTTGGAGGATATATTGCCTTCCTTATCACAATATGGTTCCACATCGGCACTTCCTAACAATGAAGACCTAGAGTTTTGATGATCGTACCTTAGGATTCACTTTCATTATTGGTGAATTCCTTTGCTTCAGTTGTCAATTATCACCTATTGGTTGACAATCTGCTGAATCCTATCCATGTTTGACTTCAATAACATCTATTCACATGGCTTGGATTGTGCTGGTTCTTTGGGATATTTTTGACGAAGACCTTAGTTTCATATCTATGGACTAAGTTGCGCAAGATTATGTTGTGGTCATTTACACAGCTTCCAAATCTTTGAAGACTCATCATTATTGTATATTGTGGCTTCGATCCACCTTTGTAATATACGTGGTATTGTACCTGTATTACATGATGTACTCAAATATTGTAAAGGATCTATTGTTCCAGTGTATTGAACATAGCATCCTCGGATATGACTTTGTATATGACATTATTATGTATTTGTTTCAGGTACTACCTCTGCTCCATTGGACTTCTAAGTTCTTCAAAGATTAATATTATAATGTATTTTGGCCATCACTTCCCTCTGACCTCACACATTATGGGGCATCTGTTATCAACCAAAATGGCACTTCTGCATCCGAGTGCTGACATTCCTTATGTTGGTACACAAAAGGACATCTTAGGATTGAATTTTTCCAAAACACTATAGATGGGCATGACATGAGATGCATTTACCCTTCAACTAGCTTTCCATATTATTTTTCTAAGTGTTGATTGTCGTACATGACTATTCCTGTTGACAACCCACGTATTGTATGCGACTATTCCCATTACAACCTGCGTACAGATGCATATGCGAGTTTCCTTTAATCAAAATCGTGTGTCATATGCGGGTTTCCTGTATTAATAGTCATGTACACCTCCATTTGACATTAAAAAATATAAATCACGATTAATGGATATTATTTGGGACTTAATCATCAACTACCCCAACCATCTCAACCTCCTCAACCTTCGAAACTACTATATTTCCCAAAGTATAAATAGAGGCATTGGGCAGGGCATTAATCAATCAATTTTGGAGAGAAAAGTTATGATGGTGGTATATCTTCAGAAGTCTTGGAGCAGTAGAACTCAGAGTCCTTGTCTTAGGCATTGGGTTGTACACTTATCTCATTCACTGATTGTTAATAAAGAGAATTCTTCTTCCAACATTGTGTTGAGTCTCTTTCATGTATTATGGTTGATGAATATATTTGATTAAGAACAAGATATATTGTTTATCTAACCTGTTATATATACATGTATAATATTGTACTTGGAGAATTTGCTCTTTGCGGGTGAAGGAGGTGCATCCTTGAAAGCTTTGGAGAGAAGTAGAGCGGAAGAAGATAAAGCTTGGATCAATTGTCGGTAATCAAGTGAGTCCAATATTTCTTCCTATTTCCTTTCTGTATTTTACTAAATCCAATTTTCTACAATTTTAGAAGTAATTTGGTAACCCCAGACCCTAGGTTACAAGGGTGTTTAATCCTGAACAACAGTCTAGGATATAATTTGCCAGTGAATCAACAACTGCATTGTATGCCCTAGGGATATGCCTGTAAGTAATGACTTCAAATGACCTTTCTAATAAACATACCCTTGAATAGAGACATAGTATTATAGGGTTTCAGATGGTGTAAACCTGGTTTAAATGACAAACCACCAATTGCGAGTCCATAAATACTACCAAGTCATGAATGTCCTGGGATGAAGCCTCAGTCAAGAGACCTATGACTGCTTCATACTCAGAGATATTGTTGGTAGCAGGGCCAATACAAAATTCTCCTAAACTCACTAGATCGTGTGCAGGGGAATATAGAACCCAAGCAGCTTAGACAAGGTTCAGGGTATGGTGGAAAGCACCATCGGCAAAGCCATAAAAAGCCGTCTCATCTGCATAACCAAAACATGGTATAAACAGTCTAGACATTAAACTCAAAACCATATTGAAAGTACCAAAACACACTGAAAAGTCAAATAATGTACATATATACAAGGTAACATACATGAATGATCTAGGCATAGTACCTCTTCAGGTACAACCCATTGCTAGGTTGATCAAAGGGGATTCCATCATAATCCAAGAGCTCGTAGGCCCCTTTTTATAAAACCTTGGAAACGATAAAAGGACCATACCACATTGATTCAAACTTCCCTTTTCATAGCTTATCATGTCTCTGATCATAAGTCAGGACTAGGTCACCTTCACTAAAAATGTGAAGTTCGATAGATTTATCATATTACGCCTTGACATGTTTGTTGTGTGCCTCATTAACTAAGGAAGCATCTCATCTAGTTTTGTCTATTAATTCTTGCACATTGATCTAGGAACTAAGATTCAATCTCATCAAGGAATTATTAACAAATACACATGAATTGGAAAATTTCAGGAACCAAATAGGTTTCCTCTTTGTATATTTATATAAACAATAAAGGGTTACAATTCCCATGCATGAGCCATAGCTTAACTCAATGAAGAATTCGAATAACTAAGGGACAATTCGAATCCCCATGCATGAGTCTAGCTTAACTGACTCTTTGCCATGCAATACCACTCAGTTAACCACTTGACAAAAAAAACTTAATTGACTCACCAATCCCTAATTGAAGTTGGAGTGCAATAAATGACTTAATCTCAACTGAAGGAGATCAAACACATGTCATAGCAACCAACCATCAAGTGCTAGTACTGCATGACTCCAATAAACCCTGATGAGGTTAACTGAAGCTGAACTAACCATCAAAAGTTGGTGAAGGCGCCTTGTTCACTCCAGTTCATTAAATAATAATAAAATAATCATTAAATAATATATTTAATGAATGGAGGCACCTTAACTGACTATAACTAATTGGTTGAACTGAAAGTAACCACCAGTTAGCAATTAGGTGCATTAATGTCACACAGATCACCCCTTGAGTGCTCTAGTTAGCCTCCTTGACTGTAGGGAAGGCTAAGTTAGCCTCCTTGACTATAGGTAGGCGTGGGTATGACTGGGATGATGGCAATTAATGCTCCACTGATGTNTTTCAGCCTTTAACAGCAAACCATGACTGGTAAAATCAGCCCCAAATCTTAGGAGCAAGTGTCCATGCGGATGCAGAATGTCTTGCTCTTTACTAGTTCTGTGAGGAGATGAGCTTGTGACCAAAGGTAGAGAATCCCTGGGACTCTGCAGAGCGAATGCTTGAGCTCCATAATCTGATATAGCTTCAGAAATATCTAATGATTCACAAAATAAAATATCAGCAACCTCACAGGAGGAAACTAACACCAAATCCCCGTCAGCAAATTTGAAGAAGAACTGCGGCACTTGATTTTTCACACAGGAATTGGTGAGAGCAGCTACAAGCATGACTGAAAGCTCTTGAATTTTAAAATATGAACAAAATAATATCAGATCAGAATTTAAATCAGATCTAAATAAGTTCAC
>LPNX010029337.1:389712-412582 GCA_001517045.1 Pseudotsuga menziesii
TTTTCTTCAATATAATATATTCAAATGTCTTCTTCTATTTCAGAAATATGAAAAGATGAGATATCAGAGATCTCATAAACTTCCAGAGCATCAGGAGAAGGAGTCACTTCATGGAGACTTTCTTCAATTCGAATTGAATGTGTAGAAGATTCTGCTTCATCTTCATCTTGAACAACTTCATCGGAGAGAGTAGAGTCTGATAATTTTGAGTAAAGAACTCTTGTGGTGATGGATGTGGTCTCCAAAGTACTATTATGATCCCCATTGTGCTTGCCAAAGGTTCTGTCCAATATTGTCCAGATTTCCTTTAGGTATTCAACAGAACAAATAAGGTAGCACAAGCTATCATCAAGGGCCAGAGCTATTGATCCAAAAGCTCTGTCAATGTCATTTAGCTAGTCATTCTCATTCTCATAAGTCTCTCTTCCAATTCCAATAGACACCTCATAGATACCTCGTCTCTTGAGATATGCAATCATCTTCAACTTCCATTCCGAATAGCTTGTGAATGGGGTGAGAGGAGGGATTGATGAGTCCATTTGAAGTTGAACCTGTTAAGACCTGCAAATCAAAACAAAAAAGGGCACCGTAAGGTCGGACAACCTGCACATTTAGGCTTTCATCACACCCAGCATAGTCAATCAAGCAAGCTTGATCAACAAGTTCTTTACTTGGGGTATTAAGTGGTAAGCCTTGGCTTCTGGTGCAGTGCTGGATTCTTGGGCTATTGCTCAAATTTCATGGAGAAATATGTCAAAAAGCTTGTTCTTGAGAGATTGTTCTTCGTCCGTCGTATGCTCTAATACCATATTAATTCTTGCACATTGATCTAGGAACTAAGATTCAATCTCATCAAGGAATTATTAACAAATACACATGAATTGGAAAATTTCAGGAACCAAATAGGTTTCCTCTCTGTATATTTATATAAACAATAAAGGGTTACAATTCCCATGCATGAGCCATAGCTTAACTCAATGAATAATTCGAATAACTAAGGGACAATTCAAATTCCCATGCATGAGTCTAGCTTAACTGACTCTTTGCCATGCAATACCACTCAGTTAACCACTTGGCAAAAAAAACTTAATTGACTCACCAATCCCTAACTGAAGTTGGAGTGAAATAAATGACTTAATCTCAAC
This sequence comes from Pseudotsuga menziesii, assembly GCA_001517045.1. Taxonomy (NCBI): domain Eukaryota; kingdom Viridiplantae; phylum Streptophyta; class Pinopsida; order Pinales; family Pinaceae; genus Pseudotsuga; species Pseudotsuga menziesii. The sequence continues at coordinate 390,858 of LPNX010029337.1, forward strand.
TGAAGGAGATCAAACACATGTCATAGCAACCAACCATCAAGTGCTAGTACTGCATGACTCCAATAAACCCTGATGAGGTTAACTGAAGCTGAACTGACCATCAGAAGTTGGTGAAGGCGCCTTGTTCACTCCAGTTCATTAAATAATAATAAAATAATCATTAAATAATCATTAAATAATATATTTAATGAATGGAGGCACCTTAACTGACTGTAACTGATTGGTTGAACTGAAAGTAACCACCAGTTAGCAATTAGGTGCATTAATGTCACACAGATCACCCTTGGAGTGCTCCAGTTAGCCTCCTTGACTGTAGGGAAGGCTAAGTTAGCCTCCTTGACTATAGGTAGGCGTGGGTATGACTGGGATGATGGCAATTAATGCTCCACTGATGTCAATTAAACTTAGGATAGTGGTTTAACTAGGCCAATTTGACCGAAAGAGTTTGTATGATGGTAGATGTCTCCAACATTGTCAAGGTTGGTTAAATATAAAAGCCTTTCTTCCTCAGTAGAAGTATTGGGGAGAAGTTCAACAACAAGTTTCAAAGACGGAATCTGACACTTAATAGGTAGGACAACTTCTAGTCCATATACTAATTGAAAATATGTAAAACCAGCTGTTGTTTTTACTAAATTTCTATAAGCCCAAAGAGCCGAGAAGAGAGCCTGGTGCCAGTTGGATTTGTGATCTCCAACCATATGACGTAGCATAGTTTTTAAAAATTTTCTAATGGAATCAACTTGACCATTAGCTTGTGGATAATAGGGGGTTGAGTTTTCATGGCGAAAACCCAACTTAGCACTTAACTCTACCATCATCTGATTCCGAAAATGTGATCCGTGATCTGTGACAGTAGACTGAGGAAATCCAAACCTAGCTATTACATGGTTAAAAAGAAAGAGGGAGGAAGTATTACCATCCTCTATGTATGAAGGCATAGCCTCATCCCAATTAGTGAAATAATCTAGGGATACTATGATGTAACCATGCCCCCCAGCTGAGGTGGGCTTACAATGCATGAAATATATCACCCATTTGGCTAAAGGGCCAACGACAATGATGGGGTGTAACGGAGCAGGGTGGGTGTGGTTTTTTGGGTAAAAGTGTTGACAGGGTAGGAATTTCTTAATAGCTTCATGACAATAATTAAAAATAAAATACCATAAATAGCCAGCGCGTAGGATTTTCTGTGTTGTAGCCATCCCAGAAAGATGACCGCCACATCCTCCTAAATTGAATTCATTAAGAACTTGTTCATCCTCGCCATGGGTGAGGCATCATTGAAGAATGGTATTTATACCACGTCTATACAAGGTATCATTGGGGATAAGATAGTACTTTCCATGGTGATGAATACGACGATGATCCTCACGAGATATATTAGGATGAAAACGCCATGTCTAGAGATAAATGATTAAATCTCCATGCCATGGGTCAGTTGTGCTTATTAGGAACAGAAATTCATCCGGGAATGAATCACTAGGCTTAGAATCCGTTAAAGAACGGGGAAGATCACACATCAACTCAGCAAAAACTAATGACTTCTTTGAAGGATCTTTGGAAAATTCGAGATCAAACTTCTGTAGGATAACAATCAATTGGAAGTATTTCCCCCTAGCACCTGATGTGTCAAAATGTAGTACATAGGGTTTTGGTCTGCGAGTACAGTAGTGGTGTGAAGCATGATGTAGTGACAAATTTTTTGGATAGTAATGACTATAGCCAATGCTAGATTCTCCAAACACAAGTATTGAGTTTCAGAATCTAGAAGATTCTTACTGGAGTAATAAATCACATGTTCTAGGACATTCTGGTCCTCTTGAGCTAAAACCATTCCGATCGTAGTAGTAGAGGTAGCAACATACAAGAGAAAATCCTTCGAATAATACAGGGGGTGTATGATGAGTGAATGAGTCAAAGCATGTTTGAGATTATCAAAGGCGCACTGGGCCTAGTCATCCTAGAAGAATGGAGTGTCCTTCTTAAGGAGACGCATATAACCATGCATTTTCTCAGTGAAGTTACAAAAAAAAACATCAAAGAAATTTTTCCTTCCCTTGAAAACTTTAGAGTTCAAGTAGGTTGGTTGGGGCAGGTAAAGTGAGTGTTTTAGTAATCTTTAAGGGATCAATCCGAATACCATCCTTGGAAACTACGAAGCCAAAGAGGCGTCCCGTCTCAAAGCAAAAAACAAATTTGTGTGGGTTTAGTCATATTTTGTAATGGTGACACCTCAAGAAAATGTCTCTAAGATGACGAGGATGGTCTTCCCATAGCTATGAGTGCACAAGCATATCATCATGGTAAGGCTCCAAAATATTCTTAATGTCATGAAATGCATAGGACATGGCACGCTAGAATGTGGCCCCAACATTCTTAAGGCCAAAAGGTAACTTCTTTTAGGCAAAGGTTTCCCACGGGCATATAAATGTTGTATTATGCTGATCGATGGGAAATATCTCAATCTGATTGTAGCCTGAAAATCCATCCATAAATGAGAATATGACTCTCCCAACACATTTATTGATAATCTGATCGATGTGTGGAGTTGGAAAGTTGTCCTTGGGACAAGATTTATTCAGATCTCAGAAATCGATACAGACTCCAATAGTTCCCTGCTTTTTGTTCACAGGAACAATATTTGATACCCATTTCGTCAGGGGTACAGAATAGATAAATCCTACCTTCAGAAGTTTTTTGACTTTGGATTTGATAGCCATGGCCTTTTGCAAATGGACTTGTCTCAATTTTTGCCTAACTAGTCTGGCCATAGGATAGGTTTTGATCTTGTGGACTACAATGGATGAATCTATCCTAGGCATTTCTTCATAGGACCGGGCAAAAATATCTCGAAATTCTTTAAAAATTGCTTTATACTCTTCAGTTTCAACTATTGAACAATTGTGCCCTATGTGAACATGTTCAATAGTTCCAGAATTGACTGATATGTTTATTGGAACCGTTTTGGTAATGTTGCATAAATTTCCTTCAGACTCAGAATCTTGCAACAAGACAGGTGTTTGAGGATCGTTGACAATATCAGTACCCAAGAGAGATACAAAATCATTATCTGTTGCACGAGTATTGGGGAGGAATGAAGATCTATGATGGTGATCCTCCCATACGATGTACTTGTATTCATAATCTCTATAATAGACTCGTTCAATGGAAAAGTATGCGAGAGATAATCTAGAATAGGAAGTGAAGGTTCTAGCCAGTAGGGCAGGTGGTAAGGATACAAGGCCACCAAATGAAGATCATCCATAGGAACATCGGAAACATATTGGATGACATCATAAACTGCTTCATGCGAGCTGAGGGAGGATTTCTCAACAACTTCTTTACCTTTAGGATCATAATTAAATGAAGAGATCATATTGACTGTTGTCATTTCTGTGCTAGAAGGGGTTGAAAGAAACACGCCCATGAGGGTGGAGTCTTTCAACATCCCTACCCCAATCGATTGGTACGGATGAGGGGACTGACCTAGCAAAGGGACATTATTAGTTGTAGGAGTGGTAACATCCGATGTATGAAAATCAAGTTGATCAATTGTTACAATTTTTCCAAAATGTAGAAACTGGAGGGTTCTAAATACCATCGAAGTGACAGTGGTCATAGCATAAAACTAGTTTCTTCCTAGGAGAAGATTGTAGTCTAACGGGGCATCCACTACTTCCACTTGAATGGAAACAATTTTCCCCCCTAGCTCAACTGAAAGGGCTGGCACGAGACCATAGGGATGGAAACCTCTTCCATCAAAGGATTTTAGTGTTGTCGGATATTTTACAAGATTGGGAGAGCCAGTGGATTTCCAACATGACAAGATAAAACAGAGGTCGAAGCACCTTCATCTAGAACAGTCCTAAAGAACTTTTTCCCAACTACTCTAGTTAGGACATGAAAATCCAGTTGGTGGGGTAATCTAGGTTTAAGGTTCTCCAGATTGAAATGAATCATATTAATGTCACTCAGGTCCATAGCTCCCAAAGCGGTTAACAATTTTTTTCTTTGTGTAGGATAGATTTGGAGCACTTCTAAGGTAGACATTGCACATGGTTCATGAGCTAGATCTTCTATGACATTATAAAAATGTGCAGCTCAGGCGTTAGGATTAAAAAAAACCTTCCTAAGAGTACTCTTGGATAGATGCAAAATCATGTCGAGGTTAGGCTTCTCGATCATTAAGAGGCCATTAGACAAGGATGCGGGAGAACCAATAGAAGGAGTTTTATCAAGAGAAGGTTTCTCAATTTTCTTCTCCTCCGGTTTGTCATATGACTGACTTCAACTTGTTATATTAATAGTATTTGATGACATCATTTGAATTTCCTCTGTGGAACTAGAATTTCCATGGTTAGACATGTGGTCTACCAATTGTTGCTGAGAAGGAAAGAGATCAATGAGAACTGTTGGTGCAGGGTTACTCTTTAAAAATTTATTAATTTCATCACGTCGAGGAAACTCTTTTGTGAAATGATCGCCACCACACAATAGGCAGGGATATTTAGCTTTCCTTTTTCCTTTATTGTCATTCTCTAGGGCTGTAGGTTTGGGTTTTCCTGTTGGTTTCTGGGTTTTTTGTTTTTACCTTTTCCTTTCTTCTTATTACTAGATGATTGCGTACTTTGAATAGAATTCACCTGGGCGAAAACCGTAGGGTTGGAAGGATTGGATTGTTTGGCAGCTTTAACCATTGACAGGGGCTGGATTGAACGAATAAATCCATCAACAGGAGTTTCTACAGGTGGCTTAGCCGGGTCAGTGCTGGGTCAAGGAGCTTGAGGAATGAGGTCCTACAAATTCCCAGACTGGGAATAGACCAAGTCTAGATATTGCACGCGACTAATGGCTTGCTCTTCAGTAACAACACCCCCCATAGCCACATCTTGGGCAATGGGTGACAACAAAGATTCTATGAACCAATTAGCCAAGAGTTGTTCCGGGATAGGAGCTTTAATGAGCCTTCTCCACCTTCTCCATTCATGAATATGATCTAAAATGTGTGTGGAGGTGTTTTGACGTAGAGAGTTTAAAAGGTCCATACCCACTTCGTATCAGATGGGTAGCTGAAAGTGTGTGAGGAAAATAGTTTCCAAGGCACTAAAATCCACAAATGAGTGTCGTGGAAGTTAAATATACCACTTTGCGGCCATGCCAGGAAATGTGCACTGGAAGAGTCTTAATCGAATAGAATCATCCATCAAGGAATTTGACGAACACCCTAGATGGAAAGTCATAATGTTTTTTTTAGGATCATCTCCTTGCTTACCATCAAATTTTGAAATATCTGATGGTAACTTAACTGGAATGGGAGGCCATGAAGCATTGTGTTGGATGTGGTCATTGATCAATTTGGACAAATCAGGTAATTCCAAAGTTGCTAGGAATGGTAACTGATGATTCGGCTCAACATACGAATAATATTGATAAGGCATGTAAACACCAGTAGGAGTGTAAGTGGACTGATACACATGCTGCTGAAAATACTGATGAGATGATGAACCTCCAGAAGATGGATCTCCAGGTTCAGGGCCGCCAGGACCACCAAGGCCATTAGGAGGATTAGGAGGAGGACCACTAGGACCATGAGGACCACCGAAACCACTAGGGGGAGGACCTCCAGGACCACTAGGATCCACAGGACCACCAAGAGGAGGACCACCAGGACCTCCAGGACCACCAGGGCCCCCGAAACCACTAGGAGGAGGACCACCAGGACCCCCAAGACCTCCAGGAGGAGGACCACTAGGACCCTCAAGAGCTCTAGGAGGAGGACCACCATAAGGTGGCCCTCCGTCAACTCCAGCTGTATGAATAGGTATCCCCCCATAGATAACATGTAGGACCAGTTGGGTTGCCCCCATGGATTAAAAGTATTTCTAGGATATGGAATTCCAGGGTATGACATGCATGTAGGGGTAGAATGGTAATTCATATTCCCTATAGGTACTAGATTTTTTGGGTAACCATACCCCCAGGAATCTTGACTAACAATAGGTTGTGCCCTTAAGGGTTGGCCTGAACTCAATGGAGGGTTAACTATATTCGTAGGGGGGACATAAACTGTGGAAGTGCCTACATTAGAGGCATGTCTATTATGAGTAACAACTCCACCAAAAGGTAACGTATATAATTAAGGGGTTTACCCCCCGGCACCATAAGGTACTGATACAACTAGAGTTGAAGGTTTCCCCCCAGCCATAGAAGACCTAGGAGGACTAGAAACAAACCTAACATTTGCAACTGTAGGTTTAGAATTTTGACCTGGGTGTTTTGAAGTATCAATAGTATCAATAGGTTTCATAGAATCAGCCAGTGAAAAATATTCTTCTGGCCAAGGGTCCATATTATGGGGAAGAAGAGCCGACATAGGTTCTTTATGAGGGATCGAGGTTGCTAAGATAGTATCTAGTCTTTGCATTCTCTCATGGAAATCTTGTGCATGGTGAATAGCCGATTAAATTTGTCTATATTCCTCTTCACTTGGTGAAGAATTTCAGGAGGAGGCCGACGTACCCCAAATGAAGCAATGGCATGTCCCATAGAGGTTCCCCAAAATAGAGCATCTATACCATAATCCATACGAACAGGACTATCAACACGACCTTCCATAGGACCATAAAAAGAAGTGTCACCGACAGGAGGTTGTTGAGCCAAGGGATTTGTATAAGAAGTGAATTGGTATCCACTTTCTACAACTATATTCTCCTCCACCTATGAAGTAGTTGAAACTCCTTGGACAGTAGCTTCCATTGGACCTTCTCTTGTAACGGGAGGAAAGTCGGGTGGTAAGCCCTATGTTCTTCGGGACCATCTCAAATGAAACTCAGCCAGATTGCATAGTTCCTAATCTAACTTACTATTTCAAAGCTAAGAAAAAACACACCAAAACTTTCTCCTACTCAAGCTATAGGCCAACAAGCAAATTCAAATGATAGGATGAGCTCAAATGGTCGGTCTCTCACTAGGATGGTAAAGTAGGTGCAACTGGCGATATACCACAAGGGTACATGCGTAGTAATCTCCCTGAATGTTGTTATTGGTGTATTTCTCCACACAATATGGCCAAAGGGTTTTTCTCAGATAGATAGGGTATCCTAGTGGGGTCTCCCGATATACACAAGGTACGTGGGACCTCAAATCGGTAGTAGTGTTATCTAATGCACAACCATTCACAAGGGACCTTCTGATATATAATTGAGTACATGAAGTACCTTTCTATATACCTCAAGGGTACGTGAAAGGTTGTTCGATATACTGATTGTACTTGGAAGAACCGTGCGAGTCCCAGGATGTAGTGCGGACAAGTAACGACAACTCCTATGCTTAACGACGCCCGAACACATCTCTAACCTAGAACTCAAATTTATATACAAATTTTTAGCCTATAACTACCGTTAATTTTAAAGTGGACGATTAGGTGAATGCATGAGATTTTGACAGAAAAGTAAAACCATGCAAATATGAAATGCAAGTTCATTCACTTTACCATTCAGTGTGCCTAATTACAGGAAAGAGAGATTGTTTTTCTTTTCAATTTTTCTTTAAAACCAAAAAAATTCCCAAACAACTATTAAAACAATCCTTTTTCCGAGCATACAATCAAACAACACTTTCTTCAAATCAACTCTTTTGAAAACACACAAGTAGTGTAAGATCTCTTTTCAAATGAAAAAGAAAGACAAACAACACTCAAATATGCATATGCAAGCTATACTTTCAATTTTTTTCTAAAGAATGGAAAGATCTAACTTATACTATTGATACTTTTTCGTTTTTGACGAGATAATGATGCAAAAGAGACAAAAGAACAGAGGAGTCCTGAAATATTTTGAGGCTAATCAGAGATCCAATGGCTTAGGCTCAATGAAATAATGACCTAATCTCAATAAATTTTCTTTTTAAAGCAAAAATAAGTCTTTTTTCACACTTAACGAGAAATCGATACAGGAAAACTGATCTAAGGGGGTCTTTCTTTTCAGTGCTATTCTATAATAAGCAGAGATCTAATCTAACCTATAGTTTCCAACTAACTCCTTTCAAGAAAAAACAAGCATACAAGCAGTAATGAATGATGAATCTAACCTAGATTTTTTATTTGAACAAACAAGTAATTCCTACATAAAAATTCCATATTTCAATCACTCAAGCAAGTTCAAACAAGTCTGGATAAGACCAATTAAACACACCAAATCCAAAAAATCACAAATTTTTTACAAAAACTTGAAAAAATCAAAGCCTAGGATAGGCCTACCTAACACTACGTAGATGAAGTTGCTGACAAGTGGTTGTGAGGTAGAACCGCTCCTTGCTCATGGGATTCAGGTGGTGGTGCCACCTATTGCTAACTAGACTCAGGAGGTGGCACCGCTTCTTGCCAAAGGAACATGTGCGGTTCTCAAAACTTTCAGTAGATTAGATGTAGATCTGACTGCAAATATAGGAGTCTGGAGCTTGGATTCAGATAAGAGTATTTCAGAAACTAAGGAAGAACAAGATGTGTCTACTCCCCAGGGGAGTCACCAAATTTGTTATCATGAATATATCACCTTCTGCAGACAGAAGCTGTTCCTCTGGTCTGAATGGTTCAGATCTAGAACAAATGAGTGAATAACTCAGTTGAATAGCTTCCATGAATGTTATAGATGCCTAGAATGTAACTCTGATGAAATACCTGTATACTTGTAATACATATCAAACATACAAAGACATCAAAGCTACCAGAAAATCATCTGCACATCCATATTAGTGACTAAGGAATCCAATAAAATATATGTGACATTAACACAACAAACATGTGGGAAGGAAATAAACTTTGCATTAGAAAATAAATGAAAGAGCTTACAACCATGTGCCTTATTGTCGAGACACTCCACAAGACTAGCACCTTGTCCCTGATAGCTCCAACTTGCTCCACAATTTCTCTCTGATGGATTAGGCCAAGGTATCAATTCAACAGTATAACTTTACTATTCTTCTCTCTCCCTCAACCATGGAGTATGAGCTTGTATTTATAGGTATCAAATGGATAGGATGGTTGAGAGATTGGTGGGTGAGGTGGCTACAAGATCCTACAAAGAGGGATCTCGACCTTAACCAACCCAGGTGAGTAGGGATAAGGTTAGACATGAGGCTCTTGATCTAGAAGCCTCGAGAAAACTCCTTTTTTTCACCTTTTACCAAGGGCACCGCTTATACCCCTTTATGATAGAGCGGTGATGGGTAGGAACCACGCCAACAACATAGCTTAAAGGCAGTGGCACCACTTGGTTCTCACACAACTAGAGCAGTGCTAAACAGGGTACTACTTATATGCTTGCGGGTAGAAGCAGTGATGCAAATTTATATGTTGGAATCAACATCTGGAGTAGGATTCTCTTCAAGTTTTGGATTTGAGAGAAAATTTCTTATTTTAGGGATCCTATCCCATGCTGGTGATATATTTTGAGTGTAACACCACTTGGCACATTGGACACGTTGACATAGATTGCGTATATTTTCTTGATGGTGGAGTAGTGCGCGGAAGTGTGGACACATTGCTACCGGGGTTTGACCTTGATGCTACCCTGGGCATAGCCTAGGTCTGTTCATCCTCTTAATTGCTATAGGTATGATTCATACTGTGTGTTTTTCCTTCATGGTTTTTCATTTCAATCACAGCAGGACCTTCCCCTGTCCTTTGCCTCTTGTCTAGTTGGAACCTTGCTCCTCCCCTTGTACAACCACTTTCTTCCTCGACTACCCTCATAGTCTTGTGGAAACTTACACCCATATACGACTTATCATTCCATTCATCACCCTAATTCTATCTCAGTGTTCACATCCTCCACACACCAAAGATTTACTACTCAAGGTGCATCTTTAGAATTCCCTTTTCACAAACAAGCATTTTGATTGACAATTACAGAGACAACAATAACCTACCTCATGGTCTGTTGAAAAATTCCCGTTCTGCTTCACTATAGGACTTGTTGGTATCAACCACAAACTCAGTGATGTATCCTTATAGGATACTATCCAACCAAACTTCGACAGCCCACGATGCCTTATAGTCATTTTCCTGGAGTTCTTGAATTAGCTTGGAGGTCCAGGATGTCAGCTCTCCTCCCTGGAAGTTGCACTTTTTGTAGGTGAATCATGCCAACCACTCATAGAGAATGCTGGGAAGCTCAAAGAAAAACCATTCATGAGGACCGTTGTGAATGTATATTTCCAACCCTGTGTCTATTGTCAAATTTGGGTTCTGGTTCTTAGCTTTAGCAAACTCTTGCAGTGTTAGGTCGAACCAATCTTGGATCTTCGATTTCGTCGGATTCCACAACATATACTCCTCTTCAGTCACAATGAGGTCCCAGCAAAAAAACCATTTGTTGGTCAAAACCAACCAATAAATCCTCATCGACAAGGGTTCTCACTCTATCAAATCCCAACCAATGCGATCTCCCTGAGCACCGACCCAGATAGGTTTCACCCTGCCCAGCAACACCCGCAAAATGGATGAAGTCTCACCCGAGATGTTTGAGGGAGAGCTGTCAGAACCAAGTTTCCGGAAGTAAGGAGGAGGATTGGGGCATTAATGATTTATCAGCATAACTATCAGATATAGCATATCCATTTATCAGATATCGTAACATTCATCATAGATCTATCATTACAATCATAGATCTAAAATATTGTATCATTGATCTATTCATCATAGCAGTATTACATTCTTTATTCATAAAACAGAACCATCGCAGTAAATAAATACAGGAAACGACATTGCAACATATGAAAGGGAAACAAGGACAACAATGATTCAACTCAATATTCGTCGTATCATATTCATCGCCATAGATCCAAAACAACAACTGTCTTTATCCACAACGAGAGAAAGATCAATCCACAAAGTTGCTTACAAGTCACAAAAGATTCAATCTCTCCCTTTAGTCTCATATCATATTATCTGATCTCCTTTTTCTCTCCTATTTATAATTGCAATTCTAATCTATATATAGGCTTGCACCTTCACATTCAAGGTCCACTTCTTACTAACTTCCTAAATTATTTAACCACTAGTGACCTATAACCACAAAATACGGTCAAGTGATACAAAAATATGCATAAAATATTCAAAAGCAGTTTGTGTTCTGCCCATTGCACTATCTTTGGCTTGCACAGTGTTGCATGAGCTTGTGCAACCTCTGTGGTGTTGTGAAACTCACTTGCCCCAAAACCCCTGCCAACAATCTTATATAGAGGAAGTTTTGCTGGGTTTTCTTCCCCTTGAGGGTTTCGCAGAATAAATATTGTGTATATCTTGTGATTTTGTTTCTATTAGTGATTCTAGATATGTTGTTGCTATGATATTTTGATTGAACACTAATGAATATAGTCTAGCATATGAAATATTAACATGGTATCATTTCTAACCTGATTAGAGCATCTTTCACATGGTGAAACTCCCTTTCTCTCCTCTTCGGAAGAAATTAAGATTTCTCCAAAAATTGGAATTTTGAATATATGCTTGCATAGAAATTTTTGCCCTCCTAGAGCGCATATACTAAGCCCTAGATCGAAATTTTTGGGTGGTTGGATCTTCGGGAAATATAAACCCTAGTTTGGAAGTGAACCAGAAAACTGTAGTGAAAAAGAACTAGAATTTTTGCAGTGTTGCAACCTCGCAAGTAGAATTTGAAGACTAAATATTTGGGATCTCTAGAAAGCAATTGGATCAACCAACTTTCCTCTATCACGTGCATCTACTGGTAAGGTTAGCTTTTGATTTTGAGAATATTCAATTTTTTGTGACCTACTGGATAGGATGGCCCCAAACACTAAGATTGAGGACAAATTGGAAGGCCTATAAAAATTCCTAACTTGGAAGTATAGGATTGGTCTCATTCTCAGAGAGAATGGTATTGATAAGTACATCAAGAATGAGGTTGCAGAACCAACAGAAGTTGAAGCTAAGGAGAAGCATGAACAAGACCTATTCAAGGAAATGAGGATCATTTCTGACTCTACTAAGGATCACTTGATCCCACAAGTGTCATCTAACAAGACACCTAAAAAAATGCATGATGCTCTTTCCAGAATGTATGAAGGAAGGAACATCAATAGAAATATGAATCTAAGAGATCAACTAAATGGCACCAGGATGAGAAAAGGAGAATCTATTCAAGATTACTTCACAAGGATATCTCAATTCAAAGAACAAATAAGTGCTATAGGAGACACCCTTGATGAGGATGAACTAGTTATAACTGCTCTTAATGGTCTCACTAGACCATGGGACTCACTCATACAAAAATTTTGTTCCAGAAAAGAAAGTATGAAGTTTGACATAGTATGGGAAGACTGCATTCAAGAAGAAGCTAGATTATCCAATAGAGAATATTCACTCATAGAATATGACTAGGATCTAGCCATCCATACTAAATAAAGGAAGAAATAAAACTTCAAGAAGAGTAGTCAGAAACCTTCCAAGAGGAATTTTCAAAATAAAAAGAAGGGTTACTCAAAGTACCAATGCTACAATTGTCATAAGATAGGACACCTATCTAGAGAATGTCCATCACCAAAGAACAAGGACAACAACCAGAGATTAACAAGAGAAGAAGATGTAGATGAATATGTACTATTCTCTGCACTCTCTGGGTCTATAACACATGGAGAAGACACGTCTTATTGATAGTGGTGCCTCGAAGCATATGACAGGGAAGAAACAATCTTTGTCAAAACTTGAAGAGAAGAACTCTCCTTAGAAAGTATTATTGGAAAATGAATATCAATATCCCATCAAAGGTATTGGTGATTCAAGCTACAATATTGACTCTGGAACTTACATGAATATGAAGGAAGTATTGTATGTATGAGGTTTGAAAAAGAACTTACTTTCCATCTCATCTCTAGATAAGAAAGGATATAGAGTTTCGTTTATAGATGGACAAGTACTAATGTGGTCCAAAGGAAAGACACTTGAATATGTTGTGGTCATTGGAGAAGAAGAAGGAGGACTGTATAAACTCAAAGGTCATCCAAAGATAACTCTTTTCCATGACACTACCATCTCAAGTGAATTATGGCATGAAAGGATTTCCCACATTAACTACAAAGCATTGCCCTGTGCGAGCAAGGTGGTAAGATGGTTTCTAGATATGAAGATTGATCATGAGGGTACTTGCAAAGGATGTGCAAGTTGAAAGAATATAAAGAATCCCTTTTCAAAAAGTGAAACATAGACCAAAGGTACATTAGAACTAATTTAATCTGATGTGTGTGGTCCTATTCCCTCTATATCCTTAAGTGGATATGAATATTATGTCGCATTTATTGATGACTTATCAAGAAAGACTTAGATGTACTTATTGAAGAACAAGAGTGAAATGTTCAAGAAATTCAAGGAATTTAAAGCCTCAATAGAGAACATCTCAGAAAAGAGAATCAAGACATTGAGGATAGATAATGGTGGAGAATACACTTCAAAAGAATTTGAAGAATTCTATAATGAGGAAGGAATCAAGAGGGATCTAACCACTCCCTATAATCCCCAACAAAATGGTGTTGCAGAAAGAAAGAATATAACTATCATGGAAGCATTAAAGACCATGATTCAATACCAAGACCTCCCTATGCACCTATGGGCTGAAGCAGCAAGAACAGGTGTATATGTGCAAAATATATTATCTCACAATGCTCTTGGATTCAAGAATCCTAAAGAGATGTATACCGAAAAGAATCCTGAAGTGAACCATCTCAAGATATTTGGCTTCCCAGTATATGTACATATTCTAAAAGAGAAGAGAACCAAATTGGATCCTTCTGGAAAGAAGGGAATATTTGTAGGATACTTTGAAGTCTCCAAAGCCTTCAAGATATACATCTCAGTATTCCATCATATCGAGATTAGTAGGGATGTAACAAAGACAACCTTTAAGAAGTCTAGAAGCTGTCATCTTAAAGAAGTACATGAAGAGGATGTACCTCCCATAAGAATAGAAGTTGATTCATCTCCTGAAATAGTAGCATCAAAAGATCATGACATGTTAGAACCTCAGGAGCCCCCTAGTGTGGATATCTCTCTAAAGAGAAAACCTGCTTGGATAAGAGAAAGATATGGAGTTCCAGAATGCTCCACAAGAACCAACAAAAGATCAAAGCCATATTCCACTTATGTAGAGTTACAAAAATAAGAAATATATGGAGTTCCAGAATACTCCACAAGAACCAACAAAAGATCAAAGCCATATTCCACTTATGTAGAGTTGATGCGTGACCTTGTATATCAAGAACCCACCAACTATGAGGAAGATGCAAAGAAGGAAGAATGGGTTGGAGCAATGAGGGAAGAATACCAGTCGATCATGAATAATGATGTTTGGGATATTGTTCCCAAACCAAAAAACAAGAGTGTGGTATCTTTGAAATGGATCTACAAGATAAAACATGTTGTTGATGGAAGTATTGAAAAGTACAAAGAAATATTTGTGCCTAGAGAATTATCTCAGAAAGAGGGGATTTATTATGAATAGACATTTGATCTAGTAGCAAGGTACACTTCCATTAGAACTATCATGGCACTTGCTTCCATGATGAAGTGGGACTTACACTAGATGGATATAAATACATCCTTCCTTAATGGTGTGATTGAGGAAGAGGTTTACATTGAACAACCACAAGTATTTGAAGTCGGAGATAGAGAAACTCATGTATGCAAGTTGAAAAAGGCTCTGTATGGACTAAACCAAGCTCCTAGAGCTTGGTATGGCAGAATAGATAGCTTCTTGACAAGCATGGGATTTACCAAGAGTAAAGTTGATCCTAACCTTTATATGAAGATTATGGATGATGAACCAGTCATACTATTGCTATATGTGGATGATCTATTTCTGACTGGAAATGAGAAACATATCAAGGTTTGCAAGAAGAAGCAAGCTAATAATTTGAGATTGAATATCTTGGATTGATGCATTATTTCCTAAGGTTGGAAGTGTGGAAAATCCCAAAAGGAATCTTTCTGAATCAGGGAAAGTATGTAGTATAAATCTTGAAAATATTTGATATGTTGGATTGTAGAGCCATGGCCACACCCATAGATACCAACTTGAAACTGTTGTCTGATGAGACATTAGAGTTAGTGGATATGACTTAGTACAGATAGATTATTGGATCATTGGTGTATATGGTGAATATAACTCCAGATATATGATTTTTGTGAACACATTAAGTCAGTGTATAGTTAAACCTAGATGGGTTCACCTGATAGCTACAAAGCATGTGATGAGGTACCTTAAAGGTATGATATATTTGGGAATTTACTATCGGAAAGATCATGACTACAGATTGTATGGATATACAAATTTAGATTGGGAAGGAAGTGCTGCATACAGGAAGAGCACCTTAGGTGGATGGTATTGTTTGGGATCTGCCATGATCTCATGGTATAGTAAGAAATGGTCCAGTGTTGCTCTCATAATAGTTGAAGCAGTGTACATTGCAACTTTCTTCACTTGTTGTGAAGAAATATGGATTCGAAAGTTAATGTCAGGATTATTTGACATGGAGTTGGACACTACAATAATTCTCTGTGACAACCAGAGTTGTATAAATATGACATAGAATTCGGTGTTCCATGACAAATTGAATCACATAGAAATTTGATACTTTTATATAAGAGATATGGTACAAAAGGGATCTATAAAGCTCCAGTAGAGTATCGATGAGCAAGTTTCTGATGTACTGACCAAGCCTCTATATCGAGTGAAGTTTGAATATTTCCATGACAATATTGGTGTAGTTCAAAAAGACTTTCCTTGTAAGGAGGAACAGTGATGGAGCTACAGATGATGAAGATATGGAACTTCTTCAAAAAGGAGGAACAAGTTGAAGATATGGACTCTCCTCAGAAAGTTAGAATAGGTTGAAGACATGAACCCTTCTCGGAAAAAGGGGGAGCATGTTGATAATATGGATCCTCCCAAGAAAGTGGGAGTGATCATGATACTGACATCAATGATAGATGATAGTAATCCTCTCTTGAGGATGGTAGGTATAACACTCTGTGCGTGAGAGTGGTCCTTACTAGTTAAGGATGGCCCTGCAAATGTTGCTCTCACATGGAGAGTACCCACATTCAGTTGTGGATATTGTAGAGTAAGACTCGCTCATGAGTGTTCCTAACCTTTGTGGTATGGATGCTCTACGATGAGTCCTCATGAACGATAGGACTGACATTTTGTATGCAATTGAGATATTCTCTGCATACAATATTCTTGTATGGAGAGTATTCCTACATTCATTTGTAGATTCCATAGAATAAAACTCGCTTCGAAGTGGTCCTAACCTGTGTGGCCTAGATTCTCTATGATGAGTCCTCATGGTTACTATAGTATAACACTCACTTGGGAGTGGTCCTAACCTTTTTGGTATGGATGTTATACGTTGGGACAACATTTTGAATGCAGTCGAGGTCTACTCTGCAAAGAATACTCTTACATGGTAGAGTATACCTACACGTGAGTTTAGATTCCATAGTATAACATTCATTTGGGAGTGGTCCTAACCTGTGTGGTATGGATGTTCTACGATGATTCCTCATGGACGATAGGGCATGCATTGGGTATGGTAGAGATATACATTTAGTTGTAGACAATCCAACTAATATATTTCATGGATCATGCTGATGGAGGATTGCATTGTCCTTGTACTTATGTCCTAAAGTGATCGATATTAATCATCCCACAAATAGATCATGTGTACTACAGGTAGTGTGGCAGAGAAAGGATTAGGTAAATTGAAGTACAACAGTGAAGGGTCAAGTAGATCAAAGTGAGGCTGCAAAGGATCAAGAAGGATCAAATTTATGCTCCACAAGGATCAAACAAATTGAAGTGTTGCTGCAAAAGGATCGAAAGGACCGAAGTGCTGTTACAAGGGATCAAGAAGAGTGAAAGGATGTTGCATAAGATCGAAGTGTTATTGCAAAGGATCAAGAAGATCGAAGTTTTTTTGAAAAGGATCAAGAAGATCAAAGTGCTACTGCAAAGGATCAAATTACTATGAAGGATCCAAAGATTGAAGTGCTGCTAAGAGGGATCTAAAGGTCGAAGCGTTGCTTCAAAAGGATCAAGTGATCGTGTGATGCAAAAGATGAATAAATTGAAGAGTAATTGTTCCAGTTACTGATGAATGTTGAAAACTTCCTATGAAGTATAGATGTATTACCTCAATGTACTGTTGTGATTATTGTCTCTTTTTTCTCCTATAGTCTATGATGATGTTTTCAGTAGAATAATCTTCTCGTTAAGGCAGGGTGTTAAAATATTGTAACTTCAAAGGATATTCTAAATGTATTTTACTGGTGTAAACTAAGGGAGATGTTATTATTCCTCTGGTGGGGTGTTACTATTGTATTTGGTCATCATAGAGTCATGAGGTAAAGCCTCCAATTTGTCTCGAGTATTAAGCACCCTAATAAATAATATAATATACTGTTTTGATTCCTCCTAGGTGAAGTCAGACTAGACAGTTTAGTGGGTCTGACTTGTCTAGGGTAAAATTCAGTTGACTCATTGTGTATAAATAGATGAGACGTGGTTCTTATTTGAACACAGACTCACTCACTTGAGTAGCGCATATGAGAGAGAGAGAGAGAACAGAAGGAGGAGAACACCTACTTTTGGGGTTGTCTTTTATACATATTATATAGAGGAAGTTTTGCTAGGTTTTAGTCCCCTTGAGGGTTTCCCAGGATAAATACTATGTCTATATTGTGATTGTGTTTCTATCATTGATTCTGGATATGCTTCTACTATGATATTTTGATTGAACAGTAATGAATCTAGTCTAGAATATGAAATCTTAACATTAACTACGTCCAAGGAGGAGGTTGTAATCAAGTTTGGCATTGACAACTTTAATGTTAATCAACACGATTTTTCCATCTAACTAAATAGGGACATTCAAGAGAATGACTTGTGGTTGAGCATATCGACCATCGTAATCCTGAAGGGTGGTTGTTGAAGGTTGAAGGGTTGGGGATCCGAGTTTCTTCCAAACAAAGGTCGACTTAATGCAGGTGGATTCTCCCTCATAAATGATGCATCGATCAATGACCAAATTATGGATAGTGACCAAAACCTGGAAGGCTATGGATGATGGTGTCTGAGGTTCTCCTTGATCCAAGTCGAAAGTGATCAACATGGAATCAGATGTTTCAATGACACCTAAATAAGATATGAAATATTTGTGTTGCGAAGGAAAAGTTTAGAGGACTTCTAGAGTGGACATGGTAGAGGGAGACTCAGCCAAGTCGTCGACTATACTTTAGTTAAGAGCAGCTCTAGTAGTAGGATTGTTCACGATGCAATGCAAAGGGAACCACGATACTTTGGAATTCCCATCCATAGGGGGTCTTGACAAATGTATGGAAATATTAAGAGAAGTATAGGTATATTTCATGGAGGGATTACAGTTTCCATGGTGAAGCCATATTGGTTTCGTCCAGTTTGTAAGTTGACATTAGACAAAAAAGTCATAAGGTGATGGAAACCAATATCGATGGGTTGACCTGTGGAAGTGGGTGTAGTATTTTGTGATACCAAGGGCTGGGTTGCAATAATTCCTTGGTTTGATAATGTGTTTTGTAGCACCATAGGAAGAGTACCTTGTGGTGTTGGGTTTGGCTATGTTGGAGTGGCCGCATTAGGTTCATGTCGATTATCAGTTTGTAAAAATAGCATACTCAATTCATATGGGGACACTGATGTGTATAATGGCTATAAGTGCCACAAATGGTGCAAAGATGGTAGTCCTCAAATGAGGCTTCTTCCTTGGTCTAGGTGGATGCTATGGGTGTTGTGCAAGGGGATTATATCTAGTTTTATTCGGAGGGTTGGGTTGTTGACCACCTCCTTGTGGTTGGTTGTTTCCCTGGTTCCTACCTCTTTGTCATCTTCCCTGTCCTTATTGGTTATTGGGAGCAGGTTTATTAGGGAGGTTCTACTAAGTGTAGACCTGTCCTTGAGGAACATGAGGAGTCAGGGCCAAATTAGGTGTAGGTTGCACTGGTGGTGGGTAGGAAGCAGGAGTAGCTGGAGGGGATGTAAATCCTACCATTTGGCCATTACATGCAGGTTCTAGGAAATTCAGTTTGTTAATGTGAGGAACTGGTGCAAGAAACGCATATGAATTTGTGGCTCCATACTGAGTCACTATGCATGAAAATTCAGGGGCATATCCAGGTTGGGAAAAAATAGGGTTGTTACCGAAGTGAGGTGGCGTTGAAGGAGAGGTCATGTACAAATGGGCATGCTAGGTAATAGAGTCAATGACTCCATCAACGGGATGGGATGCCCCTAACATATCGCATTGTGAGGATCTATCACGGGGAGCATCAAGTATGGTGGTATAAATATAACATGATTAGGCATAGATAAGATCAAATTGTTATTCTTTGAGGATTGCTTCTTCCTCATTTTGTGGGCACTCATATGCAACATCCTTGGTGATAGGGGGAATAAGGTTTTGAGAATCCAATCGAGGAAAATCCTATCATCTAACTAGATTTACACAAGCTACGATGACAACACCAATCATGGATATGATTCAGGATATGGGTAGCAGTGTTATGTCTACATGATAATAGGATTTCCATGCCCTCATCGTAACATACAGGTAGCTTGAAGTACTGGAGAAACATTGAGGCTAACAAGGACAAGTCAGGATAAGTAGCATGGATCATCTCGATATAATATTTGGCTACAACATTAGTGATTGTGCACTGGAATAGCCACAACCAGATATAATCATCCACTATGTTGTTAAAGGAACACCATTAGTGGAAGGACATGATGTGGTTTTGAGGTTCTTCTCCCACATTTCTATAAAACTTAGGGATTTATGAAAGGATTTTGGTAGGCATAGGAGGCCACAATGGGTCATGAATGATGGGGTCATTCATCAACCATTCTAGGTCAAGAAGGTTGAGAATAGCCATGAATGGAAAACTAGGACCTATACTAGATCGAGAAGGGCTAGCAATGGTGTTAGGACAGATGAGCATGTAGTTGTCACATGCAAATGGGGGTTGGTAGGGATAAATTCTAATAGTAGGAGTAGCCACTATAATGGTGTGAATAGACAAAATGGTGGTAGAAGGGACAATGCCCCCATGCATAAATGAAGGTATGGTATGAGCCATGGTGGCTGGAGTGGGACCACCACTAGTGGGTAGTAGATGAGAAATAGTATGTGTCATGGTGAAGGGCCCACTAGGAATAGGACCTATAGGTATGACATAAGGGATACCCAATATGATGGGTGGAGATGTCACATGCCACTATCAACCATCCCCCCTTGGAAGGGATTGGGAGGTGCACCAATGATGGGGATAAATGGGGCAATGAACAAGGAAGGTTCAGATTGATAGGAATATGAATCAGACTCATATGCAATGTAGGGATATGAATATGGTGAAAGACACTAAATATGGATCTAACTATGACGGTTCAATTAACCAAATTGAGAGGTATTCCCCCTAAGCATCTAGGAGTAGCGCGGTGGAGAAATGATGACATGATGAATTAAGGATCAATGGTGTCAAACACAAGATCAAAATTCCAACTACAAATGAGTGTGTAGAAGGAGAGCTAATAAAGGGTGGCACATAGGCCAAAAAACAGCTCTAAAAGTGAGCCACAACAATGTTTCACAACAGGCGAGTCTACAACAAAACAACCAAAAATCTAACAAGAAGCACTACCTATGAAGAAAATGATGCACTAACCTATGGGGTACAAGTGCAAGAAAAGTCCTAGCTACAAGATGGAATTGCTTCACAAATCATATCCTCTGTTGAATGGTCAAATCCATAGTTAAAAAATACAAAATAAAAGACCATATCCTAAGAGAATCTCACTACTAAGAGGGACCTCGAGTAAAAGATCCCTAATATACTAGAAACCAGGATACTTCATTTAAGAAACATCTGGGATGTTTTCATGGCACTTCCTCCCTTTGGTACTCGACACCTGATATGGTCCTCGCCATGCATGAGGAGGACTATGAAGGGTTATCCTTTGGTGCAGAATGGAGTGCAGTATTCCACCCTGAATTCCAAAACCCCTTCATTTCAGCTTACCCTAGTAGAGCGGGAGGCCCCCTAATAAACTGGTCGTGACCGTGTCAATAAATACTATAGGATTTTGGTTCCCTATGTTATACACCAGAATGGCACCTCTCCGTCCGAGTGCCGACTTTCCTTATGTCGACGCGCAAAAGGACACTTATGGATTGAGGTTTGCCTAGAATACTATAGCTTGGCTTTTATGGAATACATTTCTGCCTTCGTCTCTGCCTGTGACCACTTTTCCATGATTTCGTCGCATGTCGGCACTTCATGAAAGTCACTGAAAAAACACCTATCTTGGAGGACCCATATCTTGAGTTCTGTAACTCCGTTTGACCTCATTTCTGCACCGTTGGAAAGGTATTTCAGTTAGCTAAAACTTTCCAGAAGACACCAAAGTCTGAAAATGCCCAGAAATACCTTAAAAATGCGTTTTTTGTGTATGCGCGACTCTCCTTATGTGCAACCCGCGCATCATGCGCGACTCTTGTGTTTTGCAAGTCGCGCATGAATTTATTCGCGGGTTGCTCTTGTGTAAACCTGCGTATCATGCGCGGGTTGCCCTTCTATAGACCCGCGCATCTGTTTCTCAACATTAAAACATAAAAAC